>VZTD01002360.1:76793-137967 GCA_013397725.1 Rhagologus leucostigma
CCAATTACAATTACACTGACTAATCTACTTAAAGATATGCAGAAAATCCATATTAGCAGCTCTCTTTGTTGCTTGTTTTCCTGATTGTGCTAGGGTTTTGGTTTTATTTTTTAATATCAATTAATAAAACAAAAGCAATGTGGATTTTTTTTTTCTGAAATCTGATTATAAGCATGGAAATGCTAATCATATTCATTTTTCTGTTCTCACAAAGTGAGGTTTTTTGTTTGCTTGAGACTGTACACTTAATACAAAATTTTCAAAGTTACAGGAAAAGACTAGGACAGAAATACTGAATGGCTAAAGATGGAAGGGGCTTCTGGAGATCATTTAATCCAAATCCCCGTGCAAATCATAGCCTGTTAAGGGGTTGGAATGGACCTTAAAGATCATCTAATCCCAACCTCTCCCTCCATGGGCAGGAACACCTCCCACTAGACCAGGCTGCTCTGCTCAGGATCACATGCAATCAAGTTTTGAGTATTGCCAATGATGAAAATCTTGGATGAACCAACTTAGGGTTCCACGCTTTTCCAGTGTCTGACCACCCTCACCGTGAAAAATAAAAATTAATCCTCGTTCAACTGAATTTCCTGTGTTCCAGTTTGTGTTCATTGCCTTTTTCAGTGGGCACTTCTGAGAACACTCTGGCTCAGTCTTCATTGCCAGCTGGGAATTTTTCCACATTGGTAAGACTGCTCTGAGCCTTTTCTTCTTTAGCTCTACAGTCACAGCTCTCTCAGCCTCTTCTCGTAGGCCAGATGCTCCATGTCCTTGATCTGTTTGGCCCTTCGCTGGACTTACTCCAGCATGCCCATATCTCTCCTGTAATGGGAAGCACAGGATGGCAAACAGGCCTCCAGACGCTGCCTCGCTATGCAGGACTGAGCGGAAGGGCAGGATCACCTCCCTCCACCTACTGGCAATGCTCTCGCTAATGCAGCTGAGAGAGTTGCCATCTTTAGCCACAAGGCTGCATTGCTGGCTCAGTTCAAGTTGGTGTCCACGAGGATCTGCACGTCCTTTTCTGTAAAGTTGCTTTCCACCCTGTCAGCCTCCAGCCTCTACAGCTGTCTGGAGTTATTTCTTCCCAGGTGCAGGATTGTGCACTACCCATTCTTGAACTTCACATCAGCCTATTCTCCAGCCACTGCCAGTCTCTCTTAAAGGCAGCACAGCCATCTGATATTATGAGCCAGTCCTCCCAGTTTTGTACCATCTGCACTTGCTGAGGGCTTTCTGTGTCCCATCATCCAGGTCATCAGATAGTAAACAGCACTGGATCCATTACTGATTTCCTCACTATAGCACTAGTGACCATCCTCAACTTGGACTTCATGCCACAGATCACAACTCTTTTGACTCTGGCCAGTTTTAAATTCCACCTCCCCATTCATCAAGTCCATACTCCATCATTTTGTCTATGAGGATATGATGGGAGCCAGTGTCAAAAAATTTGCTATATGCAAGATGAACATCCACTCTTAGCCCCCCATCCACCATTCCAATGACTTCATTATGAATGACTGTGATGTTGGTAAGATGAAATTTCCCCATTATAGATCTTCCAAACACCTTCTTGTCTATCACATGTTTGGAAGTGGATTCCAGGTGAATTTGCTCTATTACCTCTCCAAGGATCTTGCCAAGGATCCGCATTTATTGCCCTTCTGAAAGACAGGCTCTACTCCATTCCTAATGGCCATGATGTTTCAAAAATTATCAGGAGGCCTTGCAATAACATCGGCCGTCTCCCTCACCACTTGTGAATATCTTCTATGAGCTCCCGCCCACTTCTGTACATCTGGTCTGTTTAAGTGTTCTGTAACCCAATTCTCCTCCAACAAGTCAAAGTCTTGCTTGCTCCAGATCTTACCACTGATATAGGACACCTCAGTTTGCAGATGCATTAGACCATTATCAGTGAAGAAGGCACTGAGTACTTCGGCCTTTTCCATATCCTTCATCAGATTCTGTGTCCAACTCAGCAGTGTCCTTTTGCTGCTGATATACCTGTAGATGCCCCCATGAGATTCAACTCCAGGTGGGCTTTGGCTTTCTTAACACAATTCTTACATGATGATACAGTATGTCTACATTCCTCCCAGGTCACCTGTCCCTGTTTCCACCTCTTGTCAGCTTCCTTTTCATATCTGAGTTCAGTGAGAAGCTCCTTGTTCATCATGCAGGCCTCCTGCTGTCTTTGCTTGTTGGGAATATTCTTATTCTTGAGTTTAGGGGAGGTGATCCTTGAAAATCAATGAGGGGATCTCTCCTAGACCCCTCATCTCTCCAGGACTTATATGTATCCTATGGGATTCTTTCAAGCTGATCTCTGAACAGCCCAAAGTCTGCTTGCCAGAACCCTGAACTCAGGATCCTGCTTTTTACCTTCTTCTCTCCTCCAAGGGGCTTAAACACCCATCATCACATGTGTTGTGGTGATTCAGCCCACTGGCACGTCCGAGGGCATCCAGTGGGTTGATTTTCCGCCCACGACAGTGGCTCTGAGGGCGGCAAAGAGATTTGAGGGCTCGTCCCCCTGGGTGTGACCCTTGNCTGTTATCCCTCATTGGTTTCTTGTCATCCCCCATCAATTTCCCATTGGTTTATCCCTTGGCTCCACCCCTGAATTCTTCCCCGTACAAATCCTACTGGCAAGTCCTTCTCCTCTTCTCTTTTGGTTGCAGTTCATCCCTTGGGACGATAAACCCGACACTGTTGCACCAAGAGGTCCTTCTCTCCTCCTTTGCCTCCACGTGTTGCATAGCAACATCCTGATTGCAGCCTGCTCTTTGGAGAGCTGAGGGCAGAGGGCTCTTTAGAGAGCCCACTCCAGCTTGCTTCGCACCAAGTGGTCTCCCCGACCGGGACACTGCAGCGTGTTGTCTGTCAGGCCTCCGGGCGGCCGAGTGGTCAGTGCGACAACGTGATTGAGTAAAGGAAAGAAAAGTGACTGAGAATATTGTCATCAGATCTGGAAAAACTACAAATGTTTATTAAAACTTATAGGTAAATACAAGTGCTCATCTGAAAATGGCAGTTGATGAAGAATTGAAAGAAGCTCTTGCATTTGGAAAAATATGATTTTTTAACATTTTTAACTTCCAATTTCAACTTAAAGTCATTTATATTACTTAAATCATTCACAGAATTCCTTTCCCTGCTAAAGACTCAAAGCAGTTCCTAACTAGTTTGGTAGTTTGGTTAGGTTACAAGGTAATTTTGAAATACCAGTATCTACAAAGTCAAAGTAAGCACCAACTCTTGCCATTCTGTTCCAGGAAATAGGAAATGAACATTCCGAATGACTAGATCTGAAGTTTCAGTAAGAGATTGTAACATTTCCAGTACACCAGTACACACACACAGGCGTGGCTGTATTTCTATTTTTTTCTCCAAAGAAAAATACACATATATGGAACGTACATAAGGTAAAGTAAGTAGCTAAGCCTTATATGATCTTGTTAGGATAGTAAAAAAAGATAAACTTATATCATGATGAGTTGGAAAGACCGGTTTATCATATTGAAAATTTTGTCCAGTGAGAACACCATACTGCTATGATTAGACCAGGTCAGTCACTTCAGCTCTCTGTGTAAGGACCTCTAAGTGCATATGAAGACTGGAACTCCACATTTGAAATCAGTTCTGTGGACTCCTTTGGATTTTTTTAGGCATTAGATTTCACTTGCTATCTTCTTATAGGAAGGCAGCGTATACATTAGAGAATTGTTTAAAATAATTTTGAAATTACTCAAAAATATGCAAAATGTGGTATAACTGTAAAAATGCTTGGTTCTAATTTTATTTGTAAAACCTACTTCTAAGGTCATAAATTGCCTGTTAGTCTGTAAGTGAAAGATTTTCCTCCATGTTATGTTCTTGCTTCCATCCAAGGGTCATCAAATTGGCTCACTCCATACAGAAGATAATGGATATGATAGATAATTGTCTCTCTTTGGAATTGCTAAATCTAGGGTCCTAAGAGGATACACCAGCTACAAAACAACAGCCTGAAGTGTCTTTTTTACACTAAGAAATGATTAAGACTAACGTAAAATGAAGGATACAGTAGTCAAGAATAAGATGTTTCTCAATTAAGAGTAGATGGGACACAATAACTCCTATTGACCATTTCTCTACTTCATCAGCAGTGAATAAAGGAGGAGTTCTGGGAATTAGATAATAGAACCTGTACAAGTTAACTTAGGGTAAAATTCTGAAAGAAACCTGCAAGGAGACTCAGATTGCCTAGCTGCTCTAACATGCTAGGACAAAAAGGCAAGTGTATTCTCATTTTTTCAACCAGGTGCCTCTACATAAAATATGAGCACAGAGCATATGGAAACAAGCACAGTGGTATAAGCATATTCCGTCACCCTTTAAAAACCAGGTTTTGGAAACTCTGACTTGAGGGAGAACTTAGAACAGCTTATTTAGTATTAGGCAGTAAGGTTAAAACAGGTGAGGGATAAAACTGCAGGTTCCATGCATCCATGTCAGTGGCAGCTACCTGATTAACTACTTGCCCTTCTGACAGACATTTAGTCTTACATTTTTTTAAAAAGGGGTTTCAGCATAATTGAGCATTCGATAAAGGGTGGGAACAATAGTTATAAAAGTAAGAAATTATTAAAAAAATATTTTAAAACATCAATAAAAACAACAGGAATATTTTCATAAGTCTGTATCTTATAAAATGTAGTTTTTAGTTAAATTATTGAATTACAGTTACAAAATTAATTTTTCATTTTCCATTATAAGTGTCCAACATATCTGAGGACTGTAACAGTTAATTTTTTGTGAACAGCTTCAGTGCCTTTTACAGTCAAAAGCAATATGAACAAATCTTTATTTAAAGTTACGGTGGTAGAAAAGGGATTAGTAATCCTCCTGTTAAGTGAATTTACTGATTGTACATTGTACGCAATAACTAGAACCTTAATTATGGACCAAAATCCCTTGTTCTGTTTGTACAGACGTACAGAGATAACATAGCCCAAATTCATCACACCAAATTCTAGGTACTTTAATGAAATCCCTAAGATAAGAACATATTTATAGAACCTCCCTGAGGTTTCAGTGGACAAGGATCCCCAAAGAACTCAGAGATTAACCACCCTGTGAAGGTGCCTCTCATGCAAGATATGTCCTAACGCAGTAACACAAAAGACAAATACTGCAATAGCAATTTTGGGTAAATACTTCCCATATATTAGAGCTAAACTCTAGGGAAGCTTTTTTTTTTTAATTAACCCATTCAAAAATAAAACTTCCAAAAACATCATTTGAAAATAAACAAGTTGTGAGGAAATCGTAAGTTGGCATTAAGATCTCATGATAGGCAAAGGCCAGCCTCACTACCAAACAAGAGGAAATGAGTAAGACAGAAAAAGGCACTAAACAAAGAGGAAACTAGTCTTTGTTTGAAATGGTACAAAAGGGCAGAAAGAGCAATGAATGCAAAAGTGAAGAAGAAAACATTGACATCTCAGAGCCTGTTCATAAATCACAGGCCTCCTTAGCTCAACCACTTTATATCCTCTCCACATAGTATCCATCCAACTTAGGTTTGTCACGGCTTAACATTCCTAATTGTGAAGATCAGATAAAGAGGACAACAAATAGTTTTCACTTTCTTCAGACATGTTCAAGTCACACATCCTTTGTAAGGACATCTTCCCATAGTAGAAGATGAGCTGTGAACCCAGGCATTAACCCCAGTAAAACAACTAGAACGATGCTCGTTCCACCAGCAGCGCATTTTCTCCAAGCATATGTATTCAGTGATAACCCTCATCATTCAGAAATACATCCCTGAAAAACTTAAGCTGGAGACAGTGAAGTACAAGTGAAAACTTAAAGACTCAGTACTGTCCCAGCTTTGTCATGCATGCCATCACCAGCATCATAAACATACAATCCTAGTGCACACAGAAATCTAATTTTTAAAACTGTCAAAATTAGCAAGTAGGCATACCTAATCTGTATGTAACTGTTACCCATACATACAGATAGCCAGTGGCTACCATAAATGTGGCTTACATTTTTAGCTGTAAAGGATTACTTATGTTTAAAGTGTCTGTTTTCAGAATTTTTCAAGAACTGCAAATTATAGCATTATATAATTCTAATTTTGATCCTGAATTTGCTTGTACAGCTTCCTAACTTAATATATCTAAAGATGTAAAAATGATGGAGTCAGATGTCCTAAATAAAAATGAGCATTCCCCAAAAGATACGTTATCTCTTAAATGAAAAAGTCTTTGTTTCATGCTCAGAAATGCATCAAGTTTCCACCTTGACAATCTCCAACAATACCTTTTCTCCTGCTTTTCCTAACTTCTCTCTACCAAAGCATTTCTGCAGGTGTCTGAATACTTACCTACACCTACTCCAACATAAGTTACCTCTGGTCTTGTTTGCTTGCTTGTTTGGTTTTTTTTTTTCTTTTTAATTACTACAAAATGTCACTGTCTTTATTGCATAAGGTAGATTTTCTTTTTTGACATACCCTTAAGAAAGGCCTTTCAACATGCTGGTATTTCTGACTCAGTCCTCTCCATGTTAAATAAGGGATAATTCATATTCCATGTACAAAAAGAGCTTTTTTTTTTTTTAATTGGAACATTATTTTGGGGAATCACATTAGGTTTACATGTGAAAAGCATCCCAAATTATTATATAGGCAGAAATAAAAGTGTGAGCATTCTTCTGAATATTTAAATTTGTCCCACATGAATACAAAAATAAGTCTTCCTATTATAGTTTGTGTTATTCATATCATTGGCACAGAATTCCAAAACAGGACAGCCAATTCATAGTACAAGCAGACATACTCCTCATTATATTTTTCCTCACTACAATGCTCAGCTTTTACTCTGCAGTACTCAGAGTGCCTCAAGATGGATATTTTTCTACAGGTTTGTTTCTTTCTTCCAGAGAAAATGTTTCTGTGTGCTTGTTTGATATCTTTCTATTGGCTTGTTTTCATACATCTCGAGATAGGATAGGAGTAGTTTGGAGAGAAAAAAATAAGCAAAACAAGACAAAGAAAAGAACATCATCCCTATTAAACGAATAACATAGCCTGCAACCAGGGGTTGTCACTTCTTCACAGAGAAGAAACTGACAGAATTCTTTTTGGAAGATATTGATGACACTGCAATGGGAGTCCCCACTCTAAGGAAGAGTAACCTTCCTTAAGATGGCAAATCCACCTTAGCAACACAGCTATAGGGAAGTAAAGATCATATCTAAATGGAATTAGTGAGCTTAAGCCGATTATTTTAAAGAAGCTTGTGTGAGTGGGAAAAATAAGACTGCAATAAGTAACATATACATAGACATGAATTGTGTTCTATACTACGTGATTTCCATAATGAATTTCAATAGTGCCAAAACAATTCTTACATCTGGGACTGGAAAGAATATAAATTTAGAATACTGAAAATATTCAGTACTCTGCAACCTGTTCTCAAATTAGATAAGATCATGGAAGACCAGCAATAAGATTCGGCCCTCTACATTTTTGTTATTTTCTAGGCAAACACGGCTTTCCATTATAAAATGCTCTCAATCACCAACAGAGAATTTACTGTAAGTATTTTAAATTATTCTAAAAATTATTAAGAAATTATTTCATTACTAAAAGCTACTACACATTTCTCAGGACTTAAAGATTAGTATCCTATGCCAAAATATGGTAGTATGTCCCAATTATTTACTGATGAATAAAGAAGTAAGTTTTGAGTCATTCTTGTACACTCCTGCTGATATTTTGCTTTGTAGAGAGACCTTAAAGGTCATCTAGTTCCAGCACCTCTACCACGGGCAGGTATGCCACCCACTAGATCAGGCTGGTCAAAGCGCCATCAGCCTGGCCTCAAACACTTCCAGTGATGGGGCATCCACAACTTGTCTAGGAAACCCGTTCTAGTGCCTCACCACCCTCACAGTAGAGAGTCGTAACATCTAATCTAAATCTCTTTTAGTTTAAAACCACCAACCCTTGTCTTATCACTATGTGTCCACGTAAAAATGGCTCTCCTTTTTTTTTTGTAAGCTCCTTTCAGATAATGGAAGGCAACTAATACTAGAGTTTCCCCAGAGCCTGTTCTCTTCTCCAGGCTGAACAATCCCAACTCCCTGAGCCTGTCTTCACGGGAGAGGTGGTCCAGTCCTCTGATCATCTATGTGGTCCTACTCTGGACCTCCTCTAATAGGTCCACGTCTTTCTTGTGCTGGGGAGCCCAGAGCTGAATGCAGCACTCTAGGTGGGATCTCACCAGAGTGGAGCAGAGGGGCAGAATCTCCTCCCTTTCCCTCCTGGCCACGCTGCTTTGGATGAGACCGAGGATGTGGTTGGTTTTCTGGGCTGCAAGTGCACACTGTTGGCTCATGTCCAGCTTTTCATTATATCTCAGGTCCATCCTGTCTCCACAGGACCTCATCCTTCAGCCAAAACATCCTTTCTTAACATCAACTATACACATCTCCATCCATAAAGATAATGTAAAATGCAGTGTATGGTGCAGACAGAAAGCCTTAGCCCTTGCCCAAGTCCTTGGTCATCATTCCACAAAAAGAATATAAAGACACAGCATAAATGCTGCTTGAATATCTGAATTCTGCAAAGCAGTCTCACGGATTTATTTCAGTAGCTTAATTAAAACATAATAGTAGCTTACTGGGGTGGGTCAGACTGGAGGTCAGATTGAGTATGTGTCAACAAATGTATTTTAAACCATTCTAGGGGATTAATTTTAAAACAAAGTGAGCATCATGTATTTTAAATAACACTAACCATAGTAAGATCAGATTTCACAGTCAAATAGAAATCTTTCAATACTCACACACAGGCAAATTTGTAAAATCACCATAATTATTTCAGTTCTTACGAGGATGCACATTATGGCTAAAATGAAGAGCTTTCACTGTCCTAAAAAATACAACAAATTGAATATATTTACATCAAATGGGAAAATAGGGTTACCTGTAAAAAATAGGTGACCTAACAAAATAGGTGACCTGTCAGTGATTCAAAACTTGCTCAAGACTGAACTCAGCAAACCACTTTAGTACATACCCAGGATTTAACAAGAGCAATACTCAGCAAACCACTTCAGTACATAGGCAGGATTTAACAAGAGCACTACTGAAATCAAGTCCTACTCCTGAAATCAACAGCTTAGCATAGGCCACCAGTGCCTGGCCGGGTGTGCCATGCATGGGGACCTCCACCTCACTCTGCCTGCAGGATCTCAAGTGCATTTTTGGACCACAACAAGCCCCAGCAGACTGTGGGGAGCAGCAGGGGCACATGCAGAGCTGGAGCAACCACACCTCCAGCCGAAATGTGGTGTGTGTCAATAGGGATTGTTTAGAAGCTTGTCAGTCATACCAATGTCGAAAGGATAAGGACAGACAAAAATGAGCAAACCTTAGAAGCAAAATATACTTACAGAAGAACAAGCCTTATGCTCGAGAATATACCCTCTAAAAATACATGAGCGAATTAATTGGCACTAAGCTACTTCAGAGTGTTCAGAGCCCCTGTTTTGTAATTTTGCACCCCACTCGATGGATTGTTCACAAAGCTAACAGAGAGAATAAATGAATAGAAAAGGGGAAGGATGGTGAAAGTAACATCAATGACAAAATGCAAATAAATGGCCGATGACCAGCCTAACAAGCACAGATGTGAGAGGTCAAGAGACCAAAAGAACTAAAAAAAGAACAGCATAAGGAGGAAAGTAAGATTAAAGCATAGCTTGACAAAGTAGCTATTCAAGATAGAAAAAATAAAAATCCTAAAAGATAGGAAAGTCATCAGAAATCAGCAAAAATCAGACTTTATAATATAGTTTCTAAAATCTGAGAAACTATAATAAAACCAGGATGAAGACAGGCTTTTCAAATTATGACAGTTGCCATCAGATAGCAATAGAGTACAACTCACGACACCTCAGGCCACTGATGTTAATTAAGAAATCACGGAATAACAGGAAAATTCCAAGTGACTATTAAAAGCCCACTGTTGCCCTTAGATAAGCAAATACGACATCCTAGGTAACTACAAACAGATTAGCAGCTATTATATACAAGTAAAATAATTATCATTCTCTGATATTAACACATTGGAAACAAAGTCACCAAAGTTAAAGGAAACCAACTTCTCGAAATGATCTTTATTTCTTGGAGAAATTCACAACTCAATTTGATACAGTGAGTGTGTAATGGAATTTATTTATTCTATATATGTTGATAAATTTGAAAAATCTGCAGTGACCTGGTGAATCAAGTGGTTCCACTAGCAGCAAAACTGATCTTGCTTGGTTTTACAAAGATTTCCATCCAATATCCTCATAAAAAGCCTTTTTTTATGTCCTCCATTCACCATGTTTTCCCTTTCTAAGTGTCTCCCAGCATTCCTTGGGTTCCACTCCTTCCACAGGACTGGACAAGCAGCTGCACACAAGTACATGCACCAGGTGTTCATGAAAGTAAGTGCTACCAGCCACACCACAGCCATAAGAGTCTTATAAAGGCACTTTACTGCCCCTACTAAAGAAACTAGTTCAGCTTTTTCTAACAAGTTAAATTTTCACACAGGCTTCACTTGTTTGACAGTAACAATTAAACAGTCACCAAGGGAAACCAAAGGAAAGAGAAAGGAGGACTAAGGGACAATTACATCAGTGGACTCAAAATTGGCACACATGGCTAATATTTAGGTTAAAAATAAAGGCTACCAAGATGGCTTGTAAGAAACTGTTGGTGTTTTAGGAGTTCTCCTTTTGTTTTTCTCTTAAAGAATGTTCCTCATACATGTTGCTTGGGGACAAATTACTGAGTATTTAAGAGAGACAAAAGACCTGGCCACAGGGGGAGGGGTCCAGCTGTGTCTTCTACCTAGGGCTTTTTTTCTCATGTAGGGCAGAGATGCTGCAAGATTTGAACTGAGATAAAGGGGGCAGGTATAGCGGCTAGCTCTCTTTGCTCTCTGGGTGTTCAGAGGAGAAAGAAAGGCTGCAGTCACTGTAGGGAGAACTCGTCTTTACTGCAGGGTTCTGCCTTCTGCCACCTTCCTTCTACCGTGAGTGGAGCTTGCTGGTTGGAGCAGCCGTTTGCACTGGGACCCTATTCAACACCCTACCTCACTAAAAGAGGGACCTTTTCATCATCTGCTCGGGTGCCTCAAGGGAAAACCCCGGGATCCCAAGCCTGTTTTTCCCTGCCCTGCTGGGAGCCGGGCCACAGCTGCCCTGCCCCCTCCCTCCCGCCACCCTTCCTTTGCCACTGCTCTGAGCCTTCGCTGCACTGTAGCGCCGCACCCCCTGCCTGCCGAGACCTCCCGGAGTTTCCCGCTGCAGCTCCGGAGTTCGATACATCTTGTCTACCACCTGGGATTTTGTGCTCATCCCTGCTGTTCCAGCCTGCTGTTCCCGGGGGTCCTGCTGAGGCACCAGGACTGGCTGCCCAGGGGTTTGTGGAGCCTTTCTCCCATCCTTTCCCGGCTCAGGCACGTCCGCCATTACCGCGTGCTCCCCGAGCTCGCTGCGGAGCGCCCCCTGCCGGCGCGGGGGAACCATCGCACCCGCCCCGCTCACCGGGAGCCGCCAGCGCCCCTGCCGGCCGTGAGCGGAACTGCACCCAAGGGGAACGTGCCCGACGGCCGAGAGAGGCTGCACTGGGTTCTGGTTCTGTTTGTTGTTATTGCCATAATTATTGTTGTTTTGTTTGCCTTGTTATACATACATATATATGTATTAGTAAAGAACTGTTATTCCTATTCCTCATACCTGTGCCTGAAAGCCCCTTAATTTCAAAACTGTAATAATTCAAAGGGAAGGGGGCTACATTTTCCATCCCAAGGGAGGCTCCTGCCTTCCTTAGTAGACACCTGTCTTTCAAACCAAGACAGAAACAAAACTTAACTGAATGATTAATGAAGAAAAAACCTTCATTGAGGAGTTATAATTTAATAGTGTGATTTTTGCTAAAGGATATAAAGAGCTATATTTCAAAGAATACGTACAGCAGAATCGAGAAGATACTTTGTGAAGAAGCAAGTTAGAACGATTGCCCAACTCAACATTGCAATCCAATGCAACATACTTATAAGAAATCTTTATATGAGTGACAGCTGATAACTACATAGTGTCTCTGCACAGCACAGGTAAGGCCTAAAACACTCCATTAATTTATGGTGATATGTGCTTAAAAAAATTTAAAATAAGAAAACTGAATAAAAATGTATAAAAATTGCCTTCAAGAACTCAATAATGAGAAAAACATATGAAACTTTTAAATTTTAATGTATTAATCAATGATAATAAATAATTTGATAAGGATATTTATTTAAGTATTGCCAAAAAATTCATAGTCTAAGTTACCAAATTTTTTATTCATGTATATTCCTGCGCTCTTGAATGTGTGTGTTTGAGTTTTTTTAGACTTTGGCATCCTTTTCATTTAATGCTAATCAGTATGCTTTCCCAAAATTGTATCATTGCATCTCTCCAGTCATCTAAAAAATGCTGACATAAATTCTTCATTAAAAAACCATTTCATTTCTTGATTCAGTTATGGATAGTTAGATAAAAATTTGCAGAGCTTCACAAAGTAGAAGATGCAAACAGGAAAAAATGTTCCTCAAATATCACAGTGAATAGCCAATTCTGTACATTTCATACAGGTTGTTTGTCCTGAAAGCTGCCTTTTGGTGAATACTGACAAAAAAACCCTGGAAATGAGTAAGACAGTAAAATAAAAAAAGTTAGGCATTTGTATGAGCTATGTCCACTGCCTTACTGCCTCTCTTACCAGGGCAGACAAAAAATGTCCAAGTGGAAGGGTGTTAATGTCACTCTTCTTCACAATTTCAATTACACAAACACTATTATCCTCTGACTGCAGGAAAATGAAAACTCCTTTAACTAGTAATTTTCTATTCTGCATATAAAACATTTAAATTCACCACTCAAGATCTCCAGGATGTCCTCAAGGAGTTGGCAAGAGTCCATTACCTGAAGCAAAAAAAAACCAATTTGCTGTGAAAGAACAAAAAGCACGTAATGAGCCCCTTTCTCATTTTTCAAATTCCCTGAAATCCCTTGTGAAACTCTCACTTGTCCGCAGTACTGAGGGAAGTTGTAACTGGTCTGTGCTTCAGGTGGCTGCTGACTGCTACTGCAGTCATTTAGCTTTAGAAATGCCTGGCTTCTCTCATGGGCATCGGGATCCTCGAACTGCGGAAGGAACAACAGCAGGTAAGCCAAGGAAATGTATCACTACACCATTTACAGCTTTTAGAGTCTGCACAAGGAGAGAAGGCACGGCAACCTGGGTTTATGTGCAGATGCTCCCAGATAACATCCATTACCTTCACAGGGCTTCAGCCCTTTAGTGGAAAAGTCTTTCTCATCCAGAAACAGCATAGTCAAGCATAATCTGAAATCCATCACCGGTCAGTAAAATGTAGGGGAAAAAAAAAGAAAAAAAGAGCTAAGTGCTTTGGACTACATTCTGATAATCTGTCTTTCTACATTCACCTTTTGTTTTTGTTTTTTAAATTTGCATGACATTAGCTGGGTTAGCCAAGTAAGTATGATGAACACATTCAGAAGAGGCAGATTAGATAAATACAGCTGTTAGCAAAAAATATTAGTGAGTGCTTTATTACATAGAATGCATTTAGTCTGGAAGAATTTGCATTATGGCTTAATTTAAAACTGCATTTTCAAGAAGTAGTTTCCCATATTTATAATGAACTATTTAAAAAAGAAGACACAAATCCAATGAACATGGTGGCAGTTTTCAGTTCTGCTTTACCTTTATGCGCACAGACAGTAATAACATAGTACAGTACGTGAGTTTGAGAATAATAATAACATGGTCCAGAAAGAACTCTTCGTATATAATGAAGTAGAACATAATTGGATTTCAGACTTCTGTCACTTGATCAATTTGTAAAAGATCCAACTGAATCGAAAAGTCATCCATAAAATATAATGAAGACTTTAGAGCAGAAAAAAAGAGAACTGTCAGTATTTCACTGACACTGTTGCAGCACTATCGTTATCAGCACTCTCACTCTTCTCTTCATTAATCTACCTCCTTCTAGAACGAAACACTTGGATTCCCCTATCTTGCATCCATACGTGGTGACAGCTCTGTAGAGCCCTTATGCCTGGCTGCCTGTATTTCCACAACCATTTGCATTTTGTTTAAAAAGATGTATTAGGAATTTGTAATGGTCTTATTCAATAAAATATTATTATAAGCTAGTTGTCATATCATTTGGACACATGACATCGTCATCTCATCCTTCTGTGCTTGTTTTACTGCCTTTTCATACTGTAAATCCCCAGTTGGGATTCCAGGAACATTCCCAGGAACAGAACAGACTGACACCATAGGAATCCCTTACCCATTAAGATTTTTCTTGGATCAACATTAATTACTGTTGCCCTGAGTTTGCAGCTCTTCAATGTTTTCATTTTCTGTAACAGTTTCTCACGCACTTTCTGTAAACCTAGCCATGTTTTGTTAACCGCACTTTATTGTTTTTCATTCCATTCTCCTAGGCGGAGACGTTTGATGGATTTTTCCTTTGACCAGTGTGATTGAGGGGTGGTAATTTCTCCCTCCAATCCACGGTGGTTTTTAAGAACATATATAATAAAGCTCGGGGTCTCTGACCCGGGGCCTTTCCTTGCTTCTCTCCTGACAAGGTGTCTGCGTGGTTCTTTTCGTGTCCAAGTGCGACAAATTACCCTCATGGTATTTGTATAATCCAACATTCAACTGAAAGTACTTTAAAGGGCAATACCCTTTCATGATCCCCCATCTGACTAGTGATCAAAGTCTGGAAAATACTACTGCAAGTACCACAGTTGGAGCTTTCCCTTCACTGCCGCTCTGCAGCAGGACACCACTCTGCACAAATTACACTGCAGTGATAGCCCAACTAGATGGTATTATCTACATGTTTAAAAATTATATCCTATATTGAAAAGGAATTATTTTGTCATATATATGGAAGAGCTCACTAAATTAGTCAAATACACCGAGCTTGAGTGCCTCCATAAGTAAATAAACAAACAGATTCAAAGACTAAGAAATGTATTTTCATAGAAGTTATTTTGTTAGCAATATAGAAAGGAATTGTAAGAAAAAGTTATGTATAGACTGAAAAGAGCATAGTGTACTTCTTTGTAAAGTGTACTAAATCCAACCAAATCATTCTTCTACAAAAAAACATCACTAAGGATCTAAGAGACCATATTCAGTATTTGATATAAGTCTAAAATGAAAAAAAACCCTGAAATCTGCAATACAGAGTTATGTGCTATGTCACAATACAGTAGACAGACTGAGCATCACATACCGGCAGACTCTCTATACCACGATTTTTTTCTTACTGACTGCAGATACCAGTATTTTCAATGGTGTAATGTGTAATTAATGCAGCATTCTTCCAATTAAGGTGAGAAACACTAATTATATTGGATTGTATCACAAACTTTGCATGTTTTTCCATCCAAGGTTAAAAATCTAGCACCAGCACTAAAAACACATAAACACAGTAATATAATGCTGCACATACAGAAAAAAACAGTATAGTGTGCTCACTGTACGCCCTGCCAAAAAGCAAGATCAGTCTGTGTTTGTGTTTTACAGTAATGCATGAAGAAATTTCAGGATTATACTGCATTACAGTTCACAGAAATGCAAACATAACTGTTTCTGTTCTGGAAAACATACTACTGCAATGCCCTTAAAACTGGAAGAAAGAAAAATATCAACAAATAATTATTACCAAGAATATCTCCTAAATTATACTACCTCTCCCACATCAACTTTGTCATTACTGGAATGAAGACATGGAAAGCCTTTAATTTATTCATTCATATTACCAAACTAAAACTTACTGAATCAGAAAGCATGATTTAAACATACCAAAACAGTAGTGGGTGAAAATGGCAACAGGGAGCCTGGGAAGCAACAGAGAAAATTCAGCCATAGTCTTTTAATGTCTTGTTCCACAGGAACAAAGGACTAAACATTAAAACTCATTGTAAAGTCTTACACTGTATTTCTACATTAGATACCCCCTTCATCTCTACCGATTTTATTTCAATAGTAAAAAATTACTTTAAAATTGTCCCTACACAGTCACAGCCTGAGCACTGCTATTCCCAGTATGTGAAAACATAAGTCTAGATAGGAGTGTGCAGTTTAACAGCTCCTCCACAGCAGTTTGCTCACTGTGGTCTACTGTTATCCTCAAGTAAACAGAGTTATATTATGAAAAGAGATAAGCCAACAGACATTCATTACACTGCAGACTGATGATGTGACAGAGTTACTCTGGAATAAATGACCCATTTTAAATGCACACACTCTTTGCACCTTTGAGATAAAAAAAAAGAAGTGTATTCAGTGGTAAACAGCTGGTTGCATAGTAAGTTAATACTTCCACGAGGAAATAATAGGGAAAGCAGTATTCAGACATTTACTGTTACACAGCAGAAACAACCAATGCTGTGGTTCTCAAGTATCATTTAATCCTTTTATCATTGCAGATGTAACTACCCTTTGCAAAAGACACAATGCCATACTAGGCACTATTATAAAGTAATTTATTTACAAACCAGCTCTTTGTTTATATTTGGCATCTCCATTAACCATAATTAACAGCCCTATTTTCGACATAGGTGTGAATGCAGATGTGTACACTCCATGAAGCACCTCTCCCACAATACATGTTCATTCAGCCTCCAAAAACCTACATAACCGAGACAGAAATTCATTATTCAGCATTTGCTGGATTCACCAACAAGTTATCTAATTTAGACCTAATAATGTGAGGCTCTAACACCCTAATTAGCATCAGTGAGAAGCTGATTGACAGAAGAGAATGAAAGCAGAAAAAGAGCAGCCTGACAGATGGGGAAAATGAGCACGTTTCAAGGTCAAGAGAGCAGCTCAAGCTTGTATGGGAGCATCTCCTACACACAATAAAGTTGTAAAGAGGTTCTGCACAAGAAATTTATAAAAAGCATGTCTAACTGTAAAGCTTTAAAAATTATTTTTGTTTTCTCAATAACAGCATAACACATGCAGAGGTTCTTCTGAATAACTCTCCCTTTGCATGCTCAAATGAACTAAGAAGCAGCTTTAATTTTATTTCTGGTAACTGAGTATTGCAGAGCTTCATAAAAGAAAAACCTCATAATACAAACATGAAGTTTAACTTCAAAGAACAATCTTAAAGTGCCTTGCGTTTCACCAGCCAATCAATACATCTTCACAATCCTTGAAAGATACAACGTAGAGAAACTTTGTTGAGTGTACACTGAGGGCTAAGGATCCTGCATGTGACAAGTAGTTTACCTGTTTAAATTTATAGAAATATTAGATTTTGAATTTTTATTTCACTTTTGCTGTGTAAAATTGGTACCATTATTGCAATATATTTACTGAGTCACAATCCTGCTTTTAGTATGAATTTTGATGGACTTAAGATTTTGACATTGCAGAGGGGGGAAAGGGGGAGCTGTTTGGTTTTAAGTTTATTTGCTATAAACGGATCAGTTTGTTTTGATGCTCATTTTACAGGAGACACCTAAAAAGTACCTATTGAGTTCTGTGTGTCATCTCCCCTCCCCCTCCACCCCCCAGTTAGGCTCTGATTTTTTGTAAATTGCAAATCCCTAGCATATAAAAATCAATATTGCAGATATTGCAAAGGTGAATATGCAAAGGCTTGTAAAGTCACAGGCTATACTCAATTAAAAAAAAAAATTAAAATGCTGATTCTAGGTGGAATTTGATGTAGCATTTGTCATCATTTGATGTAGCAGATGTCTGTCACGGCATTTCTGAATGAACCAGAAAATACTTGAATTCTTACAAGATCACCTAGTGTTAATATATAAACATATCTATATTTAATTACATATAGTTATATATATAAATAAATGCATAATCCCAACAGAATATCTTTCCTGAAGAAACCAAAGTGGATTAGAGAAAAATTTAGACCAGAATGTGATCTTTCTAAATGCTTAGGTGAGGGATACCTCTTTTCCTTCTGAGGTTCACAACATGTTGCACTCAAATAAAGATACACCAGAGAAGTGAAACGGAAACCCTTGAAAAAGGCAGGTTTAAGCTAGCTAAATCTTCTGGAAGTTGTGATGCCAAAAGCATCAAAAGCAAGTTTTCAATGTCTCTCCCTCAAGTTGGTATCTTACAAATTGCCCTAGTCTTTTCATCCTTGCAAAATAGAATTTTATTAACTCTATATCCCTATTTACATCCTTTTAGAAAGAAGAGTAGGCCCTGCACAAAGCAAAGTTGAATTATTATGCCTACAGAGTATGTTGTCACCCACATTTAACTGACTCTCATTTTTTAAAAATTAATTACTTCTTTATACACTTAATACACCTGATTTGTTGTTCTTTATTGGTAAGACAGATGAAGAGAATTAATTTTGTGTATTAATATTTGTATTTTTTGTGGGCCCCAATCTCTGGTTCCGTGCTATTACGGGGAGACAGTGGAAACTACAGATCAATTCAAGATGCAGCTGAGGGCACTACAAGTGTAGTACACTTCAGAAACTCAGCTCCATTTAGCATGGTTATGAAGTTTGTCTCTAAAGCAGACAATATAATGGGAACCATGGCAACTGTTCAACTATGGCAAAAGAGGCAAGAGCATGAACTATGAATATTCAAATTGTATGTAGCTTATAATTTTGCTTTTAAATATATGACGAATAAAGAACTATTTAACTTTATACAAAGTATGTTTTTGTGTAATTTCAACTTATGCTGAAGTCTTAAAGTTTTCAAATGCTTCTGAGGCAGACACAACAGCCACAGCACAATGAAGAGGTGGCAGGCAAGTTATGAAAGTCTTAAGCATGAGTCATACTAAACATGTTTTATAAATCAGGTTCTTATCTTATTAACACCACACAGCACAGGTTAGGACAGCCCAATCAACACTTAGGTAAGAAGTCAGAGTTTCTCCTCACCACCAGAAGGCAGCAGTTAAAGATGCCCTTCTTCACCCTGGTCACTTGCTGTAGAAGCTGAAATCTTCCTCTGAATTTGAACTAACTGTATTTACCTGGCCTCTTCTAGTTCCTCAGTGTTCTAGAAATAAAGAACTTCTTTAATGCAGTCTTTTGACTGCATTACTTAGAAATTGCATGACAAAATAGCCAATTGCATCTCTTCAACAGCTTGAATTTATCTAAAGCAAGAGGTATTTTTCCTCTTCCACTTCCACTTGCATATTATACCTCTTGTTTCACTCTAACACACTCTTGCTTTGACATTAGACTGATGGAAGATCACTTAAAAGTTTTTCTAGGTTTAATTTTCAATGAGAGGGATGCCCAGGACCGGACCACCAAAAAGTTGTACAACTTGATTGCAGTAGTGATCTCTGAAAATATGTATTAGCTTCATTGAGTAAGATATGATGTTCTCAGAATCTAACATAAAATTTTAAAATTGTGAATTTTTTGTGTTTTAAACAACTTCAATTGCTTTAAGAAATAAAATTTAAGCAAAAATTACAAGACTATAATCATGCAGGTCAAGAAAGCATCCTGTATTCTCCAGATGGTAACCACTACAAAATGAGACTCATTTTCTTTCTACAGGATGAAAAGGCAGATCAGCTATTTTTACAGATGGCAATTTATCTTTAAAAGGTACACAGGATTACTAGTTTAGCTTTAGAGAAAGCACATTTAGATTCCTACTTTAGGATTGCAAACGAATCAATTTGGACTGAAATGATGCACTATTTTTCCCTGTTTAATCCCACAGGATTTTATCAAAATATATGAAATAGAAAATTGGCACCTCTATTTCATGCTTGGTGCAAAGAAATTTCAATTCAAGAGGTAGCATCATGTTCAAATCACAGAATCACAGAATATGCCAAGTTGGAAGGGACGTGACCCACATGGATCATCAAGTCCAACTGCCTCTCCTGCACGGGACACCCCAAGAGTCACACCATGTGCCTGAGAGTGTTGTCCAAATGCTTATTGAGCTCTGTCAGGCTTGGTGCTGTGACCACTTCCCTGGGGAACCTGTTCCAGTGCCCAACCACCCTCTGGGTGAAGAACCTTTTTCTAATATCCAACCTAAACCTTCCCTGACACAGCTTCAGGCCATTCCCTCAGGTCCTGTCACTGGTCACCAGAGAGGAGATTGGTGTCTGCCCCTTCTCTTCCCCTCATGAGATGCAATGAGGTGTCCCTTCAGTCTCCTCTTTTCCAGGTTCAACCTGACCAAGTGACCTCATCCGCTCCTCATATGGCTTCCCCTCAAGGCCCTTCACCATCTTTGTTGCCCTCCTTTGGACACTCTCTAATAGTTTATATTTTTCTTACATTGTAGTGCCCAAAACTGCACACAATATTCAAGGTGAGGCTGCCCCAGTGCAGAGCAGAGTGGGACAATCCCTTCCCCTGCCCGGCTGGCGATGCTGTGCCTGATGACTCCCGGGACATGCTTGGCCCTCTTGGCTGCCAGAGCACTGCTGGCTCATGTTCAACTTGCCATTGACCAGGACCCCCAGCTCCCTTTCCATGGCACTGCTTTCTAGATTCTCATTCCCCAGTCTGTTCGTACATCCAGGGTTGCCCCATCCCAGGTGCAGAATCCGACACTTTCCCTTGTTGAACTTCATACAATTGGTGATTGTCCAGTCCTCTAAGTTGTTGAGGTCTCTCTCCAGGGCCTCCCTGCCCTCAAGGGAGCCAGCAGCTAGCCCCAGTTTTGTTTAATCTGCAAACTTGCCTAGTATTCCTTCCAGTCCTGCATCCAAGTCATTTATGAAGATGTTGAAGAGCATAGGGCTGAGGATGGAGCCAGGGGGGACCCCACTAGTGACAGGTCCCCAGTCTGATGTCACCCCATTCCCTATAACCCTTTGTGTTTGACCCATGAGCCAGCTGCTCACCCGCCACATGATGTGCTTATCCAGCTGTGTGCTGGACATTTAGTCCAGAGAGACAGTATTGAGACCTTTACTGAAATCCAAAAAGATTCCATCAACTGGCTTCCCTTGATCAAGTAAGTGGTTTACCTTGTCGTAAAAGGAAATCGGGTTTAATAAGTAGTTTATGGGGGTTTCCTTCCATGAAGTTTCCTCACTCTCTACAGCTGGCTGAAAGGAGGCTGTAGCCAGGTGGGGGTCGGTCTCTTCTCCCAGACAACCAGTGACAGGATGAGAGGACACAGACTTAAGCTGCGCCAGGGGGAGTTTAGGCTAGACATGAGAAAAACATTCTTTACAGAAAGAGTGGTTGGGCATTAGAATGGGCTGCCCAGGAAGGTGGTGGAGTCATTGTCCCTGGATGTGTTTAAAAAAAGACATGGCACTCAGTGCCATGGTTTAGTTGATAAGGGGTTCTTAGGTCATAGGTGGGACTCGATGATCTCCAAGGTTTTTTCCAACCTAGTTAATTCTGTGATTCTGTTCCATCAGAGCACTGGCCAAAATATGAAAATGGTCTTTCCTTTGTTTTTTAAATAAAAGTTTTCAGGTTCAGTAACATCTGGGTTTTTTTGTTATTTATCTCCAAGTTCTGCTACTTAATTAAATAAATTGATACAATTCCCCAGAACATGAAACTTGTGGAAATAATTCTCCAACATAATGAAGTATCACCAGCAATTCTCATTATTGCTTACTGTCTGACTGGAGACAGTTCTTCACTAAATGCTCACTTTTGGCAGGAATGGCTTATTAGATATAACCTATTTTAAAGTACACTCTGTCCTAAGCAGCCTTCTCCTTAAGTATATTACACAGAGATTCTATTAGATGAATGAAACACCACAGTATATACAGTGATTTGACATCTACCTGTCCAGTAATTAAACATACAATTAGTGTTCTATAAAAACACCTACAAGATAACACCTTAAAAATGTCAAGACAAGTACCTCTGAACATAAAAGTTTTCAGTCTTGTCACAATTCCTAATTCAGTACAGAATCAGCCCTACACTCTTAAAACACCATATGCAGTTAGAGCTGAACTGAAATACCATTTAATTCTTCACCTCAAAGGCCTCAGATACTTCAACATTCAGATTCTGCTCAATACTTCAGTTCAGTTACAGATTACCAATAAAATTGAAGCAGATGACCACAATCAATTCACCTCTTCAATCTGCTTTGACCTTTAATTTGATTTACAGTTCACTTAATACAGACATCATGTTGTTAAGTACTCTTATCTGTTGGTATTTTTCTCTTTACTCCTACTCCATCTTACAGATTTCCTTATGTGAATTATCACACTCACCCTTCACTCACATTGTCACAATAATCTACAACGCAGTTCTTAAATATTATTGTAAGGATATCCACCTACTATTGTTTGATTACTAATAATCCTGATTATACATCAGCCATATAATGTTCTTAGGCAAGAGTCACTCAGTAAATCAGTCCATTATATACCTCTAAATTACTTGGCTATAGAAATTTAATGGCTGGAAGTTCAGCAGAGTCTTGGCTATCTCCTGCCAGTGAATGAAAATCAAACTTCTCTTAGAGGAATCTAGTATTTCATATTAAGGACTCATTACCTGTGCTCCTGAATCAATGTAAATTACTATCCCATTGCTACAGAAATGATAAAAGAAATGGCCTTCATTACAAGAACCTCCTTATAACTGATGAAGCACTTACTCTTCCAAAATTAATGTTCTCTCTTATTATGCTCAAGACAATTAGGATCTACATGCACAAAGGGTTATTTTTCTGCTAGTTTTATTGTTTTTATTGTTCTGTCAAGACTTCCAGACAGCAACCCACCTTGACTGAAGTGGGCATTTGGCTGTCTTTACTAAAGCGTTATACTCAAAACCTTTCATAAAAGTTCTTTGCCAACAAAACTATACTGTTTGCACAATGAAGCTGGACTCTCTTGCTGGCATAGACTATAGATAATAGCAACACATATTTATACCCATTTGCTAAATGTAACTTCAAAAAAAATCAGTGGCCTGCCTTCACAAAGTGATTTGGAGAACATGATTTCAACTTGTGCCACTTTTCAATTTAATTTTTGTATTTTTCCTGCACTCTAATTGATCCTAATATGCAAATTCCTTCCCAGCTCCATCTTTGATATCAGTGTTCTGAACGGGGAAGAAGAATCAGATATTGAGCAGACAGTAAACAAAATTCACAGCTTAGTTCAATACTGTAGCCTGCTGAAGTAGCCACACAAAGAGTTAATTTAAAAAGGCATTAGTAATTTTTTTTCCCAGTACTTTAACTTTCACAGTACCTATTCATCATCGAGGCAGAAACAGTAAGATGAAGACATAAAGCCACTTTAGACACAAATCTGACTGCTTTATGCTAATGCTTCCTGCCTTGTACTCATAGATAAAAGCTTGTTTCCTAACAAGTTTATTCAATTCTCTGGCTACATGTGCTTCATCTTCCTGTTCCATACTCCAGTGAGAGTCTGACCCGTAAGGGTGATGAACTGGCAGTGGATCAAACAGTTGGGCAATGCTGACGAACATGGTTTCTGTTTCTACTTAGTGTAATGGAACGTGGCTTTCAGAGTCTTGCAGTGGGTCTTTACAAATCTCCTTAATATCCTGAAGACATGATTCTGGAGAGTATTTTTCTCCAGATCAGTATAAGGCCTATTTTTTTCATGGTAACTTTATGAGTGGGTAAGGTAATTAAAAAAAAATAAAATAAGGCAATTGCATTCAGATTACTGTACTCGTATTTCTATACATGTCTATACCCATATTTACACATGCACACAAATGCATATGTTTGTGTGCCTACATATATATATGTGTATATATATATATTTATAAATAGCATGTTAACAAAGCAGAAGGCTGAAGATTTTTGTAGTATATTTATGCAGTCAGTTTACTGTAATAATGATACTGGAACTCCATGCTAAGAAATTTGAAATGAGTATCCAAATCTGTTAAACCACCTGTACTCCACCCGCATTTTTGCAAGGCTGTATAACTGATAATTAAAAGCTCTTCTGACATGCAAGCTTGCATTGCTATGGGATGTTTCAGTTATAAAAACTGAAATAATAAAATAATTACAAGCAAGACAAATTATGCTATCCCACATATAAACGTTAATAAAGTACATTGTGCTTGTACAAACACAGCTTAGTTGTTGCGAGCAATTACTTATTTCATTTATAAAGATTTGGAGAGACTACTGTGTATGTAAAGTACCTGCATTACCTTCCAGAGGAAGGCAACTGGCAAGGATGATCTCCTACTCTGACTTTAATGACCATGCAAGGAGACAGTACAATTTACATAAGCAGTAATTAAAGGACAGTGTAAATACAAAACATGATAAAACACATTATCATTATAATGACAATTGCCTTATACAACTTAATTTGGTACCTGCCCTGTCCTTATACATGGGAAGTTGCATAGAGGTAACCTTCCTAAATGTCAGTAAAACAAGAAAATAGAAAGCAGGAGACAAGTCTTAGAAAACAATGACACAGTTTACTCAAGGGAAAAGGTATGAAACTACAGAGAGTGCTTGGGGAATTCCCCAAAGGATACTCTTCTGTCCAAATGTACCTAAGACTGCATTTATAATTTGGTATAAGGTTTTATCAAAGAAAACTGATAATGGCAGACGGATAGGAGACAGCATCAGTACCAAAAAAAAAAAAGTTTAAAATATGAAGACCAAGAATTGCACTTCCCCCATAAAATAGTTAAGATTTGGTACTATGTTAAAGACTACAAATGTCAAGACTAGAAATATTAGCACCTCCATGGCTGGAAGAAAAGAAATGCTGCATAGAGTTCCTCTGACCCATTAATGTAGTACAATCACGGAATAAACAAATGTCACAAGGTGATTTCAAACCGGAGCATGATAAAGGTTCAAAATTGTGCTTAATTCTAATGAGTTCTGTTCAAGGAGGACTGAATTAAAGATAAGAACATTACAAGGAAATAGTTTGCTTTACAAAGCAAGAAGAGAGGAAAGGAAAAGAAGACAATTGCTCAAACATGGCTCAGGTTGAGAGAACATGCAAGAGGCAAGATCTGGTCAATCTGAAGGCAGCATATTCATCAGAACAAGTGATACGAAGAAAGCAAAATTAAGCAGCCAGAATTAAGCCTATACCTAAATAAACCTATCAAAACTGTTTAATGCTGAAGCAGCAGCAGTAGAAAAGAGCCACTGGCTAGAAAGTTTTCTTCTGTTCAGTGTTCCTAACTATTCAAATACAAACATTTCTGTAACTGTCAAATTCCTTGCACTGTTTATAATCCCTGGCAGGAACAGGACTGCCTCTAGTACAACAGAAACCTCTCACCAATTTCACTAAATGTCTGTGAGGTGGGCAGAGCAGTGTGCACCACTGAGGACTTCCAGGGATTTCTTGAAGCTTTTGTTCTAAGAAAAATTGTTTTCAGAGTTCTTCAGTTTAACTTCATATGAACAAGAACTGATTTCAAATGAACAAATACATACTTCTGCTTTCACGATCTTCTCTGACCTAAATACAATCACAGTCTAGTATTTTAAAAAAGTTATTATTTAACCTGAAGAAGCAACATCTGTTAATAGACAGAAGTTTCATTTATTGACACAAAACATTTGATAGTGACATCTTAATGAACTAGTATGTGAGAACATTGAATAGATGTAACAGTAGGTAACACTGAAAACACTATTACTTAAAAAGAACAAAACATTACACAGATACACAGAATAGTTGGGAAGTATTTCCCATGGATTATAAATCAAGTATAATTCATTAGTCTTTATTTTGAACTTAAAGAAGAAAAATAGAGATAAAATTTAAATACATATTCATGGACACTAGATTGACAAAATAAAAGAGAAACTCCAAGCTTTACTCCAGGATTTTTCAAGTATTTCCTAATCATGAATATTTAAATTTAGTTAATAAAATATCATAGAATGGTTTGGCTTGGAAGGGATCTTGAAGATCATTTAGTTTCAGCCCCCAACTTTACTATTTTTTTAAGAAGAGAAACTACAAATTACACTCTAAAACTACACAGAGCAAATCAAAAACTTGCCACGTAATATAGTGACCGTATAATTGTCATTGTAGTTTCTAAACATAAAGTTTCATCTTTTCTTCCACTTAATAACTTACCTTACAATAACACTCAATCTTGTCTTTTAGTTGCAATGTTGAGAGGCTGGCAAACAGAAGGGATGATACTCACTCACCTGTAGTGCATTTGTCAGTCACTTGCTGACAAAAGCCTGTGATTGCACTGCTCTGTCCACACGCATTTTCATGTATTTCTCCAGTGTTCTTCCAGAACCCGGATGCAGTTTTTGTACAGATCACACACATTTTTGACATGGTGATAACAAGAATTCTTCTCATTTGTAAATATAACACCTGAAACACCATCTTCTAATTCTATACATGCTCTTGGCAATCTCTGAAAAGAAACCAGCTGTCCTGGATCCCTCTGTCCTCCAGGAACTGCATCCCCTGGGATGAATCAGTTCATGTTGATCCTTGACCTAACCAACAGGTCCCTAAACACAAAAAAAGATTTTATCTTTATGGAAGCAGACCAGATCCTTCTTCAATACCTCACTTTATTATTTGCTTCCCATAAACTCAGGTTCTTTTTCTTTACCTTACCAGTTCTCACCTTTATTGCACCATCTATCATTCTATTCAGGAGAAGAGAGAGTTTGAAAAAAATACATAATTACTCTGCCAGCTTCTCTCAAGCTGCATGACAAAAAGTCTTAAATTCTTCCTACATTCCCAGCAAGAGATTATTAACTTTATTCTCCATTCCTTCCCAATCTTCAATAACCCAGTGAAAACTTTACTATCTTTCGGATCTCATCCAGATTTAAACTAGACACTGATTCCAGAACCCCCTGGGCAGAACAGGTAGAAGTGACAGAAAGTGGCTTATCAAGTGGAGATATAAACAATGGTAGAAGATTTTTCTTGTAAAAACTTGTATCAAAGCATTGTCCAGAGAAGTCAAAGATAATAAAATTCATTAAGACAATTTTGCAAAATGGCAAATTTTCCTGTAGCATCAAAGTCTCATCTTGTTCAATGACAAAGTAAGCTTACTCCTTAGAACTTCTCTTTGGAAGTTTTGTATCATAGTAATTCAAACTCTTCAAATTTCAATTCCCATTTTTTTCTGGGAAAATGAAAACTCATTCATTGAAACTTATTGACAAATGTTTATTTACAGATTTAATCATTCTTACTAAAGAAAGATGACAAAAAATTCTGAATTGAAAAGACATCTTTTACAAGGAAAGGCTGAGAGAGTTGGGGCTGTTAAGATTTGAGAAAACACAACTGAGAGGGGACCTCATCAAAGCCTTATAATGAAGGGAGGGTATCAGAGGATGTTTCCAGGCTCATCTCGGTAGTGCCAAGCAATAGGACAGGAGGCAATGGGCAGAAACAGATGCACAGCAAGTTCCACCTGGACATGAGGAAGAACTTCTTTACTGTGGGGGTGACCAAGCACCGGAACAGATTGCCAGATGACCCTACTGTGGTCCCTTCCATGCTGTGATTCTGTACTGTGTGACATGTTGTGCAACTTGAACATAAAATCTCTGAATATTTCTGTCTGCATAGAATACAATACCATAAGACAGTAAGCGTAAAAAACTTTGCTAACTTGAAAGGCAAGAAATAAATTTAGACTATTTTTTAACAAGATAGAATATGGAAGTAAATTTCTAAGTACTTTAAAGACTAATTATCGAAAATCTGGTTACTTAAATGATTGCAACAGGTACTTAAAAGACTCAGTTTAGTATATATTTTCCTCCTCTGCTCAGCCATAAGCAGAAATATCTGTAGGCACTCATACATATAGATATACACACATTTTAAATATTCACAGCACATCTGCTTATGGCATATGAATATGCATAATGAAACCACAGGGATGCTGACAGATGTGTAAATGAAATAGCTTCTCAAAGATACAAAAGGAGATAGTATGTAGAGGTATAAATACACTGAAATTGCTATGCTTTCATTGGGAACTGCTGCCTACTGAGCCTACATCACTTCTCTGTGCAAGACAAAGCCTCAGTTCTTCAAGCTAATAAATGCATATGAAAACAACCATTACAAGTTTCCCTTTCTAGGATATTTTGGAGACAAAAGGGGAAAATCCCCAACACACACAATAAGTTTCCCTTGCTATGATATTTTGGAGACAAAAGGGGGAATTCCCCAAAACCCAAACTGTAGCTTCATATAAAGTCTGATAATTTCCTGTAAGGTATTAAAGCCCCTAAAAAGACCAAAAAGCCCCACTAATCACCCCCCCATAATAAATCCAAAATAAGGTCAGAGGGCTGGAGCACCTCTCCTATGAAGACAAGCTGAGAAAGCTGGAGTTGTTCAGCCTGGAAGAGAAGGCTCCAGGAAGACCTTACAGTAGCGTTCCATTACCCAAATGGGCACACAAGAGAGTAGGAAAGGGATATTTCACAAGGGCATGAAGTGATTGGAGTGGGGGGAATGGCTTTAAACTGAAAGGGGTCAAGTTTAGACTAGATATTAGGATGAAATTCTTCACTGCGAGGGTGCAGAGGCACTGGAGCAGGTCACCTAGGAAAGCTGTGGCTGCCCTATCCCTGGAAGTGTTCAAGGCCAGGTTGGATGGGGTGTTGAACAACCTGGTGTACTGGAAAGTGTCCCTACCCACGGAAGAGGGGGTTGGAACTAAATTATTTTTAAGGTTCCTTACAATCCAAACCATTCTATGATTCTATGGTAAATGAAGTTCAATATCTATTAGGCTGCAATTGTAACAGGAAAGAGTAATAGTTTGCCCGACAGTTTCAAAACACATTTAGTCTGATAAACATAATGGATACAATTAGACAACCCATATACTTACTTACATATTTAGCATTGATAGCTTTCTTGAAAATATCAGTTTTCTGAAGAAGTGTTTTCAACTATACATCACTCCAAAATAATTTAACTAAACCTTACACATGTACTGCCTCAAAACCTTTAACACATAAACTGTCATTGAAACTTTTAATTTATGGTGTAATAATTCCACACCATAACAATGAAAACTGTATTTGTCTTTATATTGATTTTCTCTGCAAAAAACACTGAAAATAACAGATACAGTAACTCCTATAGTTGCATGACTGACTTATAAGCAGTTCCTGGATCAGTTCTGAAGAAAAATTAATGAAGTCAGTTTTGCCAAAAAATGTATTACTTTCTATAATTACTCCTTCATGAAGTCGTGGCTATTGAGCTGATAATGAACTGATGCATCACCTTCTCCAATTCTGGGCTTGTTATGAAATTAATGCATGGGAGAACAGTCTCTACTCCTTAAGCAGAAGTGTTGTATTACTCAGTTACAGAAACAATACTTCAGAATACCAAACTTAAGATCATCCACACCAAACAGCACACAACAAACCACACCAGTCTTATTCTGGAATCTCTCTTCAACTTCCAGTGATAAAATTCAGAGCATCCACTGGGCATAGCACAATTTCTACATGTAGTTCCAGTCTCTGCATCTCAGGGAAGACACAGCAGAGTTAAAAGTGTACTGCCAGGGAGTGGAGCAGCTGCCCTTCACAGAATTAAAGGAATTTGGAACTCTCAAAAGTAAAAGCCTGAAGAGAATAAAAGCAAGTTTTATAAGACTGTAACAGCAGTGGGTTAAGGTGAATACCAAAGTGATTTCAACCAAGCTCTGTGCAACACCAAACACAGCATCAACTAGGTAAGTTTTAAACCAAACAAAAATACCTAATTTAGACAGCAGGTAGTGAACTTGGGAAATCTGTCATCACAAGGGTTCTCCAGACTGACAGCATTATCTGCATTATTAGTATTATCACTGAAAAGAGAAATTAGATACAATAAAGGAAAACAGTTTCCAAAGTTAGAATATGGTTTAGCATCTTGGACTGTCACTACCAGAAACAGACTGGTGGGGTCAGACTGCAGCTCTGACCTCAGTAAGAACCTGCTTCTGGTTTGAATTCTTAACTTCTGTTTTCTTATCCTGCATTTGAAGCGTACTTAGAGGTACTGTAAATCCTGACCACACAAAGATCAGGTCCCCATCCTTGACTTCTGGACTTCTTTGCAGGAAGACTGCTATAACAGCCTGACAGATTAATTTTACTACAATATTTAAGAAGTGAGCAGCACTAGATGAAAGGCTTCATTCTATTATGCAGCTCACAATAAAGAAACTGGCAGCTTATCTGCATCAGCCTTGGCTGAGCCTAAAAACATCACCACAGTACTGTAGAGATGCTGCTTGTGACATCCAGACAAATGATGTTCTAACTTGAATTCAGGCACAGTTAACTTCAATTGTCAGCATTGTTATGTCAACTCCTACAAACAATTTTCACAGGATTCATTCAACCAAATGTGTGACAACTCTGTGCAGCAGAGGTTAAAGTCTCTAAGAAACAGATCTGCTTGTATACACATTCACATCATCTACTGCTTATGTTCCCTCACACAGAGGGAACCTATGTATCAAATCTTGATCCTCAATCTGTTCTCCAGGCTGTTCCATTAGATTACTTTTTAGTCTTAGGAAAATGTTCCATCTGGGGTTTTATCTTACGGCAGTACTGCAAAAGAAGACAGGAAGTCTGCTTCTTGTTGAAAACTTTGCAAAGACGAAGGCTTGAGAAAGCTCATGTAGTCACTACACTCCTAATTCCTCCCAAAAAAATATAAGCTTATGACATCCAATAGCCTTCTGACAGTGGGAAGGAGCAAAAAGTGCCAGTTTCATTGCTGTGGGATGGACAGAATTAAATGTTGATTGGGTTGACACAATAAAGCTAAAGCAAGAAAGTAAAATATTTGGAAGAAATGATAAAAATTACTCCCTGTGCTCCCAACTATTCAGTATGGAAAATGGTTCCATTAAAAACATTTGACTTCATATTGATTATTATTCTGGAAATGCCAAATAAAACTCCATGAAAGCTAACTAAACTAAAAAAGTTTCAGACTCCTTTGAGGAAGGACAAAAAAAAACCCTCCAAAAAACAGACAAAAACAAACAACAACAAAACAAAAACAAAAAGCCCAAACAAAACCAGCTGATCAACCAACCAAAACCAACCAAAAACCAAAAAACCAACCAAACAAAATAACCCACCCCAACCAGTAATTCAAGAGAAATACAAACATTCAAAAGTGTCCTCCACAGTGAAGAACATAACTTTTCAAGCCATTATTAGTATGCTATATAAAATTTTTGAGGTATTCAATTTTCTTCAATAGTCCATTTGTGGAAGAAATATCTCTGCAGATCGAAGATGACTTTCTATGTTAAAGGGTTCTGAACTTCTGCATGACAACATCAGAAAAAGACCAGAGTCAATAACAAAGATGTTTAATAAAGATAGCTTTTCCTAGTGTATTACTGATTTAGGACTGCTGTGTGACAGAGCCAATGAATAAGAATTCACTACTTTTCAACTGTCCATCCCTTCTCTAAAATTAATTTTTATCATTTCAGTTTTGCTTATGGTATACAGTGTAATATTTTTCAGCTAGAGGTAAGATGATTACATAATTTTTGTTCCTATTTGTAGTACAATTCACAAAGTTTCCACAGTAAATCCAGTTTGTAGCAATTAAGTAATTGTGAAGATTGATTATTTCTTCTTTTTCTCAGAAACTCAGAATTCTGAAAATATTCAGAGCACAGATTACATTCCTTCCTCAGCAAATATTCCAGCCCTTGAGAATACTGCTTGCATTTCCACTTGCTCCATTGAAACAATAAACATTTCACACGGTCATTTTATTCTCCCCAAAGTTTGCACTGACAGGTTGCATACTGTGTGCCCCACGCATTATGTGTATTATCCTCCTAAAAGCGTATTTATGATATCATTAACTCTGAGTAACATATCAATTCCATTACTCTTTTCTGATTACTGTTAAGCACACTATGTGCAACATGTATAATATATGTAGCTATAAAGTACTTATGGTACAAGGAGTTATACTAGCATTCAATCTGTATTACCAAGAAGCGATACTATATTTCCTCACTGAACTAACTATGGACTATGATAAAGTCCACTAGGAGTGAAGCAGAGATTAAACCTCAAGATGAAGCAAAAAATTAAGCAGAAAGAGATGTTTCTGTACGCTTAAGAACTGGCTCAATACTGTAATTTCATAGTGAATACACCAGATGATACTAGCATGCCCATAACGAAGATCCTTGTATCATACTTCATAACAAATATTTTCCACAACATCTGACATCATAAAAAATGCTAATTATACCATGTAGAAATTGCCTGCAAGGATTTCCATGCCTCTTGCAAGTAAGCTATTATTAAGCAAACCACTGCCACTTGATACCTCTTCACTTGAAACTAACGTGATTTTATCTCTTTTCCAGTCCTTACCACACACAAATCAACCAAAAATACTCAGACATGATCAAAACTGCAGACAAATTAAAAAAATCCTCTATGTCTTTCATGGTATAAAACATCCTATGGTAACTAATATCACAACAATACACCATGCAGCTGTTAGGAGACACATGGAACAGGCATGGGTACATATATGCTATCCTTCAACTACAGAATGCTACAAAACAAAATTTAAATAATCTCACAAAAACCGCTTCTTATTTATTTTCAAAACATAGACTGCACTGCATGCAAAGCAAGTATCTAGGATGCTACTAAGGTATACAACCTCTGTGCATATAACCTCTGTTCTAAACCAGCAGCTTTTCCCATTTTTTAAAATATCTGATTATCATTTTGTCTCTTTTTCTAAAGTTCTCTCCCTCCTTGCTATATTTTTCATTTCTCCCCCATGCCCTGACAAGCTGTCACTGTCTCCACTGCACACCTTTTCAATGTCTTTGACTACTTGTTACATATTATGTCACTGCATAGTCCTTCTATCTGAGTCCAAGTTCACTTGCCTTATAGAGGAATTACCACAAATACTTGCCCTACTCTTAATATCTTTAGGTAGCAATACAGAAGATGCTTGTAAATTAAGCCCATGCTGGCTAGTCCTGCCAGTCATCCAGATTTAAATAAACCCATGGCCATATATGAATACATACCTATAATTTCGTGAATTTAGTGAAGACAAATGTGACTTCACAATATCAAGTTCAACTGTTTATCAGAGCATTTTCTAGTACTCCAACACTTGATTTTTGAGAAAAAATAGATTATGATGATATCCAACTTGAAATCTGTTTAGACCACATAACAGCACACAAAACCAACACTACTTTTAAGTCAGTTGATCTATGGCAGACAGCACATGATGCAAATTTAAAAATGATCAGCCATGCAAATACTAAAGGTAACTATACATAACTGCTGTGCAAATTATTTGGGCTTCTCTAACACACTGACTTTTACAAGGACTTGGCCCAAAAAATACGCTTAAGAAAAGCTGAAACATTTTCCCGTCAGGTTTCTTTCATCATAAATGCCTTCTCATTTTCTAAGAATATTTTGTTTCTCAGTCTTTGATAGAAGTGCCTAAGGGAATCTGGAGAAAAAAAGGAGAGACTAGATGGAATATTGTGAGACCTTTTTTTAACAAGTCTTTCCATAAGGTTTTATTAATAGATAAGTAAGTTACAATTTATGAATACACCCTAAAATGATGAACATACCTTTCATAAATTAATTAAGTATTTTAATGTTACCACACAAGGCAGACAAAATCAACACTTGGAAAGAACATGGTAGCATCGTGTCCTAGGCAAATGCAGGATGGTGAAAAAGTAACATGAATACACACTCATTTTAAAAGCACTCTTTCCAAGCACTGCAAGAATCTAAACCAGCTCTCCAATCACCCAATTTGCAGTTACTTCAAGGCAACTCTCTATAGGGCCAGGTTGTAATTTAGCTTTATTAAAGGAACTGGTCAGCAAAACTCACTTTCATCTTAGTTCCAAATAAAACAATTAGAAACTACACTCTCATGCTCAGAGTCTCCTTGATTTTTATGTCTAGGCTCATTCCTCCACAGTTTCGCTGAAGTTAAGCCAAGATTGAGCTGCTGCCTTGGAATTTTTTCAAGCATCTCATTGCACAGCCAAATTTCCTGCTGTCCTTTTCCAGAGAGCAAGAAATTAATTACAGCCAACCCAAACAGAAGAAAATTGAGATCATGAAGCACTTAGAGATGGAGGAAAAAAATTTCCTTTTTTCTTCCTTGTTCTGCAATTCACCGTACCATTTGATTTTAATATAATGGTATGCTTTATTATAGTTTATATCTTGGATGTTTTTCTTTTTTGAATTCCTAAAACCAATTTTACTTCATTCCAAAGAATTCAATCCCTCCGTGACCAGTAATTGAACATTTCCGAGCTGTTTATAGCTCTGGGATATGTGTGTCATCTTCTGTGCTTGCAACTTAATTACTTTGCTGTCACTCTACACCTCTGGTCCTCTGAGCTATACCTTTCTCCTACGGTCATAGCTCATCCTACATGGAATTTGCAACTTATTACACTATCAGTCATAGAAGTGCATGAGATTCTGTAGGAAAAAATGGCTTTTCTGTACACAATCCTACAATACTAAACTAAAATTGAAACAGATAAGGGAACAATTTCTTGTCACTATGCTGTTGCGGTGGCTAAGTGCACATTACACCCCTCGTGTTACTACAAACTGGTCTCTCTCCACATCACTGTGCTAGAAAGATCTCCCTTCATCGAGCCCCCACTGGCCTCTGGTCCTCTCTCCCTGCCCCTCCCCCTCTTCCATTGGCCCCTGTTATGTCACTCAACCTTGCCTCTACCCCCTGGCCCTCAGACTATTGGCTTCTGATGCTCTGCCCACCGCTGGGACCCTTCGGGATAAAACCACGCGCGGGCTTTTGTTCTTTGTTCTTTGCCTCTGTTGCCCTTTGAGTGTGTTGGTTGTCGGTATCCAATTGCAGGCAAAGAACCCCTCTCGCCTCTTCGTGTCCGGTCTGCGCACAGACTGTGTGTGTGAGTGCCTGCTCGCGACTGCCTGCGGGGGTGAGATCGTGTGCACGCGTGGGTGCTGGCAGAGCGCTGCCAAAGCGTCTCCACGAGGGACTCTGTGGAAAAAATGTGGCATTGGTCCACTGACACCACCACCACGATACTATGCAACTGTATTACAGTTGAAGAAGCTGTAACAGAGGCCCAGGTAAGCCTAAGAAAAGTGCAAATTATGCCTCACAAGTCTTGTCAGGAAGCTAAGTAAGGTAAGACAAGCCTTTAGTCAACGACAGACAATGAAAATATTTCTTGTGATATAGGTGTGAGCCTGAACGGGGCTCCTGGTTTGGAACCAGCAGCTGTGGGACTGCAAATAGCTGGTCTGCAGGCAGTGCAAACACAGAAAATGACACCATACATTTTCAGCACTCCTGCTGGGCCAAAATCCGTCCTATCCACTTCTAACACTGGAGCTCTGTTAGATGTCCATAGCTGTACTTAGATGGATGCACACCAACCCCTGGCCACTGGGTGCAGATCTATTTTTTTCAGCCAGTGTTCAAAGCTCGGCAGCTATTCTGCCTGCAACACAAACCCCAGAGCACTTCCAGCAACTACTTCCAACTTGAATCTCCAGTAACAACCAGATTTACACATCAGGTTCACTTTTTGCTTTCACCACTTAGAGCTGGAATACTTCTGTTATCAAGGTTCTCTTTCTACACCCTCTTTACCACCTGTGTTTTCTGAAGTAATTCACCTTTTAGCCAGGTATCTATTTGTGAGTAAATCAGCCACATCAAATGTGATAAAATATTTCTTGCCAAAGAGACAGGACATCACATTTACTTACTAATAACACTAATTCATTCCAAAATCCTATTGGAAAGGTCTGACAACAGACAAGACTCCTGGAAAAAAGAAATCAGTAATGGAAAAAGAAATCAGTAATGGGAGATGAACATCTCTACTATTTATTTTAAATAAAGTAATACAAGAATACCCTTTTTTGCTTTCAACCACTTACGTGGGAAAAATTATAAAATACATATTTTGTAACCAGAAGCTGACGAGTAGAATGGCAAATTTCAAGTGAAGATGGACACCTACGTATTCCTCTAAATCCAGAAGTATCCAGAATTTAATTTCTCTGCACTGTCTCTGCTGAATATAAATAGTGTTTGCTGTATGGATTTTGGCCCTCTTATTTATTTTAGTCATTCAATTAAAGGAGCAATGTACCCTTTTATGAAAAAGAAAAAAGAGTACTCATTTGAACTAGGAATAAGGGATTCATCAGAAACCTAGTTCTACACAGAGAAAATATGCCAAAATCTCATTAATTCACTGAGAGGTAGGTCTGCAAGGAAAGGAAAATCATCTTTTTAAAAGAGATTATTGTTCTCAATTATTTAAATATGCACATTTCACTTTTAAAGCAGTCACGTTTTGTCTTCAAAGAAAATCAAAGTAACAAAAATATCTAGTTCCATATACCTGAATAATTTTTTAATACTCAAGAGAGCCAGCTAATATGCTTGTGAAACTAAAACATATATATGTTTATAAACTTACAGTTCAAGCAATCAATTACTAGATCAGCAATCACACACATAAGCAGGTGCTAAATGAATCATACTTCCACACGAAAATACTGTTCGAGAAAATAATTTTTAAACACTGCTCTTAATACAGCAGGTTTTCATATAATTTAACTTTTTCTGTCAGAGCCATGCAAGTTGCCAAGGATTAAATTTTTTCCTTCAGCATAAAATGAAATGTATTTTACTGAATGCCTGAAGCCTCTCTATATTTATCTGTTATTCAGAGGAGTTATTGCTCAGTAGTCAGTGGTATACACCATTGCATATGTAAGTCAAAAGTGGGTTCTGAGAGGGTGCACAGTCCATGAATTTGGATAAGATATAGCAGAATTTCTGAAAAAAGATACATTCTTTTAAGAAGCAAATGTTTTCACTATTAGAAATGTATTCCTCCAGGTGATCAAATGACCTCATAACCCTCTGCAGTAGCACAAGAGACCTTCCCACTCTCAGTTCCCCTGCCCACTATTAAAGTACTGCACACCAGTAGATATGGATCCCACAAATGCACATACAGATAGTTCCTTGAGATTTCAAGACTATTTAGAACTTGCTGTGCCCCAAAACCAATTTCCTATTAAAAGACTTTTTTTTCACCCAATTAGATTTACTTTTTCATTGTTTTCTATTCTAGTTCTGGGATTTTGTTGATGTAAACAGAAGCCATAACTTGACTGCCCTGCCCATACACATTCAACCATTAAATAAACCTGAGTCTCTTCCTAATGCCTTCTTTTTACGTGTCTGCTCTTTATGTCTACATGTTACTGGTTTGGTAAATGGATTCTTCAGTTTTTGCAGTTTTCTAGGCAAGTAAAGGATATTTTGCTCAAAATATAAATTGCCAGCGACCAAGAGACAAAGCAAATTATATTTAAGAATGGTATTTATTCACCCCTGCCCACATGTAATTGCATCATGTTTCCACAGGTGGCCTTTTTGAAACTAAAAGCCCAATAATGCCTTACCCATAAATTCCTGTTACCGCTCAGGCAGTAGCAACCAAGAGAAAGTCAGACCAGGCCATTAGCAATTTAAAAAAATAGTGAAATGAACTTATTTTCCACTGGAAACATTGTACGCCTCTATAAGTCAGGTCTGATGTAGGAGCATCTGGGAATACATGGCTTAGAAGGAGAATGACCATGCTGGGCCTACTCCTTCCCATGGGAGGCCCCTGAGCAATAGGCTGAACTGAGTGACCACATGGCTGGAGTCTGGCTGATCCACTCCAGAGTTACGACACAGGACTGTGTCAATAAAAAGCTCTGGAGGTGCCATGTATGATGTTGAGCTTTAAGTGGGAGAGTATCCAGCATCAAGTCACCAATTCACGTGTTGCTTTGTCTAGCTAAGTCTTGAAAATCATTCCTGGAAAGGGGTTTTATAGCCTTTAAACAACCTGCTCTCATGGTGCAGTACCCCATCCTCCAGAGGGAATTTTCTTCCCTACTCCTAAGCCAAACAACCCAAGCTGCATCTTGCACCCGTGTTATAATACCTGGTAGTACTAAGGTGATTTTGTCTCCATCAACTTTGTAATTGCTCCTCAAATACTTGGAGGCAGCTACAAGATCACTGTTTTGCTCCATCTTCACCAATGTTTAGAAGTACAGCAGCAACACAAACGATGTTTTTCAGGAACCTGAATTTAGACCCTTCAGAAACTGCCTGCTATAGAACCTAGGAACATAAAAGTTTTTTAAAAAGGTTTGGAAACTTCTACACCAAGTCTAGTAGCCAAAGTTAGCAAAAAAAGGAAGGTATGTATCTCTCACAGCAAGGCTGCACAGTCTTGGAAGAGATTCATGCCAGAGCCATGTGAAAGCATGAGGGCAAACAGCAGAGTAACTGACAGCAAATGGTTTTAATTACTGGACAGTTGAACAAATTACCACAACAATTTTCTCCAGCCACACAGGCTCTCCTTGGTGAGCACCCTTCTCCACACTGCCGAAGCTTTTGCCGATTCCTGGTACCTTGCAAAGTCTCCCCCTGAGATCCCCTGCAGAGATGCAGCTGTGTACTGCAGCTAGAGTAAGGTTGTACCTAACAAACTGCAAAGCCTTCAGGCAGTCTTTTCCACTGGACTCAATGGAAGATTTTCTGAAGTAAAAAGGAGTAAATAAATAAATAAAATCATTGTTTGAAATAAACAGACTTTGTATTAAAAAATTCTAACTATAAACTTTGCAGAAAAGCTTACCAAAGAGTATAAAAGTACATAGTTTAACTGGTAGCTGTAGCAGATGTATTTAAAGCACAGCTATAATTTCTCTTTTTGGGAGGGAGAGGACACTTCTGCCAAGGCATAAACAAAAGACTCAGAACATGTTGGCACATACTTCAGCGTCTTTCTGATAAAGTGAGGTAAAATTAATTACTGTAATACAATTAACACCCTATAAACTCAGGACCAAATGATAATTTCTGTTGAAAACACTATTTAATGAGAGATTAAAAATTCCAAATGTGAGCTGACTTTATGCAATTCAAATTAATACAAGATTAACTATGTAGCATGTACAAACGAGTTTGAGAAAAGTATTTTTCTTAAGTTTTATTTGATGTTTTCTTTTTCTTGTAAAGGCTGTTTACATGGCAAAGAATGGTTTGTAGCTAAATCTAGAAACACCAGATAAAAGTGGAATCTTTATAGCACAAACTCTGATATTTGTTATTCTAGGACATTTTGGCACTCCTAGTAGGAGAGAGGTGATCCTACAGTCATCTCCTCTTTGGTAAGAAACTTTCTGAAGGAGGAGGGAATAAAGGTTAGCTGGGAATTAGTTCTACTTGTTCTTATCTTTTGCATCCCCACCAGTCAATTTCCCTACACAGAATTAGAACAGATTCATTAAATTAGTATTCTTTCACATCCTTCTTGCTGACCAGACATTTTTAAATTATAGCAACTTAACTGAAATTCATAAGAAGTAAGATTCAGATATTCTACTGAAATTAATCCAAATTCATTTGTAAAGAAAAACATAGATTAAGAAATGACATAATCACAATACATTACTTTTAGTATATAATTAGAAATATAGTAAAGATAATTTTTGTTCTGTTGTATTAGTGTATTTTTACTGACTTCGCTGGAATGCAGAAATAAAATTTTGGGTCACTAACATTCTAAGATGTGATATCTCTGAGAAAAAGTAGACATGAAATTACATTTCTCTGAAAACACAAATTGGATAAATCCTCTCATTTTAATTCACTGCCTGACTCTTGTTGCCAAAAAGAACAATATTCATGTGATGAGATTTTAGAGCATCATAAGGTACACTGGATAGGCAAAACAATTGTTGTAGATGAGAGGTGCTACCGTTCCCCTCTAAGAACTATTTCCAGGGGTTTTTCAGCATTGTCTAGTTTACTACTAACTTTTACATAAAGCCTGCAAAGATCAACGACACCAATTACTGCATTAATCACAGTGTGAAAAACGAGGTTCACTCTCCTGTAACGATTTAAAAGTTTTAATAAAGAGACAATAAGGGACAAAAACAATAAATCAAAATTTACAGCGCTGGGTACCCTTGCCACTCAGCCAAGAGCACCCCTGCTATTGGGGAGACACTCTTTACATACTTTCACTATTGCATCAGTCTAATGCATATTCGTAAACAATTATACATATTCAAACTTTTCTGCAAATTAGTTTACATATTCTAGGAACTGTTTAGCATGGCTCCTCCTCGGGTCTGCCTTTTAGAGCATGCATATTTCTTGGCTGTGGTTTTAGTCAGTTTTTATTATCACCTCCAGTTTGGGCTTTGGTCGACGATTTTTTGCAGACAGCAGTTGCTGATAGTGGACAAGTCCGTAGCAGAGGTCTTCATTATATGTTCACTGGATGTTATCCAACCAAGTAGACAGGTCAATTACCACAAGCATAACTATATCAGCTATTTTACTACAGAAATAAAGGCATTTACAAAAACTATATCTTTATAGCAAAGCTACTTGAACATTATACATACAGCATTCACTTTAATTTTTGCGGAAAGCCAATATTGTGATATGTATTTATCACAACAGTAATTAACTGATGCAGTTATTCAGTCAAAACCTCTAGAACCAAACATCACTCTTCCTTAAGACTGCAAAAAACACGTAACAAGCATGTTCTGGGTACTTGAATTTAGCTTCTTTAGATTCTTAAATGCATTCAGTCATCTATGGAATTCAGAGTATGTGTTGTTTATATTGAGTTAAGCATATATGAGATTCCAATACTATTATTTCCTGAATAGTGTAATTCTCCTGTGATTTCTATTCCACGGTATGTTTTGTGGAAACAGAGAAATAACTCAAATCTAAGAGATGCTACTGCTTCTCCAGAAATACGAGGCAGCCCCAGGACAAGGCATTCTAGCATGAATGCAGAACCCTCTGCAAGCACCATGTGCATGCCTCTAAAGACAAAAGAGGCACACTTTTTTTCCCTGCTGCTGGGCTGTGGGATGCTGTGGTAAAGATTAAGATTGGAGCAAATTAAGGTATCCAAGTGTTCTTTTTTTGAACCCAGTAGTCCTCTACCAGTTAAGATAATCATCTAAACATTTTGGACAACTAAACTACCCCAGAGAGAAAGGCTAGTATCAAATAGCCAGCAGCACTCTCAGGGTGGGATACATACAATCTTTTTACTAATTATTTTCTTCTGAGAACAAATGCACCAGCACTCCAATTTCACTTCCTAGATTTCTGGCTGTTAAATAGAGAATTTTATTATGATCAGAAAAATATCACCCTTGTGTATCAACAAAATATGCTTAGCACAGAAATAGGCCTTTAACATTCTACAAATATTTTCAATAAACAATATTACTAAAGATCAATTCCGAACCTACTGGGAAAATAAATATTATTTTAACAGTGTAATCAAATTTTTAGTTGAATACAAAGGTTGTCAGAAGCCAATAATGTACATTTGTATTACTCTCACATACTCTTTAATATCACACACCTCTTCTGTTCAGGAACACAAACAATGTAACCATGGGAAAAATCTATTTCTGCCATACTAATAAGATTCGTTATGCTCATTAGTGGTACCATACAAACACTAAATCAGGTTAAATATAAATACTACAGTACTGACATTTCATGAGAGCATAAACAGCAAAAGCTGTCAGGGACCTTCCCACTATTCCCACAACAAGCTCAGAGACACGATGGGATAAAACCCAAGTGAATTCAATGGAGCCACGATCATCCTCCATCACCAATGCCACTGGCAGGAACAGCTCAGGTCCAGCCTGATGATCTATTTTACCCCTCAGAAGAGAAGGCAAATACACCTGTTGCATATTGGGAACGGCCTCTGTCCCAGTGAACTTCCACAAGATGGAGAAAGCTGCATAGTCCACACCAAAACCAAGCCCAAGAAGCCTACAGAAACCCTTGAGAGCAGAGGGCTGACCCACCTGACCAGGAGCATCCCCTGGGCCATCTCACCTTCCTGTAGCAGATGTTGTCAATAGCATAGAAAGGTGACGCGCTGACAGAAACCACATGACATTCAAGCATTTTGTTTGGCAGGTGTTAGAAACAACATCCATAATTTATATTTTTCCTCTACCACAGTAATAGCTTCTTTTCCATTTGTCAATCCATGTATTTTCTACCATATTATATAACCCACGTGCAACTCTTGAGGAAGGGAATTTTAAATCCATATGCTTACATCAACTCGCTTCCCTTGATCAACTACATGGGTTACCTTTCATGTAAGGACAATAGCTTTGACAAGCAACACCTTCCACTCATGAAGCCGTGCTGGCTGTGACTACTGACTGCATTGTCTGTAAAAGTGTTTCAGTATCTCCCAGAATAATCTTCTTCATAATTTTACCAGCCGCTGAAGTGAGACTGATAGGCCTGTAGTTTCCAGGGTCATATTTCTTGCCTCTCTTAAAAATTGGTACAAGGTTGTACCAATTCTCTGGATTCCTAAGACCATTCAAAAATTATTGAGAGAGGCCTCAGAGTGACACAGCCAGATCTTTGAGTATTCTTGGATGAATCCCACCTAATACCTTTTGGGTGGAAATTGCCCCATGTTTTAATCTGTTTAGAGGAAAGCTGTTTAGAAAATTTGCCAGGTGGTACAAGAACTTAATCTGTATTTCTGGGATACTTCAAATTATTTTCTTACGTTCATAAGTAAATTTGAGTGCTAAAACATTTGAGATAAACACTGAAATCTGATCTTTCAAAAAAGTTCTATGTCTCTTCTTGAAAATGATCTAAAGCAGATCCTACATCTAATTCATTGATGCATATGTTTCAAAAGGATGTTTGAAGCAAGAGAAGATTTTATGAAGATGCTTATATACACTGAACTCACTTTGGAATGAGTTCAGTGGTTGCCTCAAGCTCCTCACAGTTATAAAGACACAAATTAGATGATGCCAAGTATCAAAATGTAGCATCAGCAGTGCTAGATAAGACATCTTGCTGATCTCAGATTTTGTAATGTGATAACATCTTATTTAATTCCTGGTGCTTTATCTGAGTACCACCAGTAGTATAAAGCCATAAGCTGAATTCAGACAAACCTTTGTAAGAAGGAAGTAGCATTTAACTGTTGTAAAAGAATACAACCTTTCTCTGAGAAACTGACTCAAAAAGATGTTGCCATTTAACTAAATAAAGTCAGGTTTCATTTGAGAAGTTTCACTTTCTGTTTTTAGTCATTTTAGAAGCACAAAAACCTAGCTCAGAAAATTTAAATGTTCATACAAAACTTTCTCACCTCCAAAAATAGCCAGAAACAATGCTAATACACTGTGTGTCAAGAACCTGATTTAAAAGACACTCAACATGAGCATCCATACTCTGAAAGTTAACCAAATATTCTAGAAGAAGATGCAAGAAAATTTAAAATTAGTTAATATATACAGACCACTTCCTACCAAAAATGCTGCAGTGGAGATTACTGGATAGACCTTCATTGCCTTTAGAAGAATTTATTGTTAAGTAAGTCTGTGTATTCCCATTATCTTTTAAAATACAAGACACAAGGACCAAACTGGTCTGCTTAGGGGCAAGAGTGAAAAGAATTAGCTGTGCAGAACTAAAAGCAATGATAGTAACTGAAAAGAAATGAAATTTGCCATGCAGATTCTGAGTCCCAAGACTGTAGTAAGATACAATCTTTTCCACTAGCAACAGAAAATTCATGTGGATCTACTCTTGCAGAACACAAGAAATCATAGAACCATTTTTGATAAATTCTCTTAGCTTACCAAGTACAACTCTAAAAGTGTTTCACAGTACTTACTTCCATATATTAACACCTATTAAATCATGTTCATAACTTGAGATATGATCAGTAAAACATCACTGAATCTTTCTGAATCCATTCTCTGATAGAACAAACAAGGTTTGGCATTGTTCTCATCCATGGTCCTCAATCTATTGACTGGAAGATCTCAAAGGTGAAGTGAAGCCTGAGGGTGTTGTCTTCATAATTTTACTCAAGAAACACCAAATAGAAAAACATTCAGCAACTATTTCTACAGAAATCTAGTTTTTCACACCTCACATTTTGTTTGTTTTTATACGCTCACCTAAGAGATATGACAGGGTAAAAGAACCACACATCAACACTGAACTGCATGACATAGTGCCAGAAGATCATCTAATGTGTTGCAGAGCACCTACCACATGCTCTTTCATCCCATTAAATGATCTGTGTTAATTGTGCTTCTAATGCTTGTAAGTAGTCTCTGTATTTAAACATAAAATGGTAAAGAAAAGAAAAAAGATTCAAACTACTTTTCAGGTCATATGAGGCGTAGACACAGAAGACAGCAGCCTTCTACCTGTTCTTTCTTCCATTGAAGAAAAGGTGTTGCGGCAGCTGAACCAGCAGCTGTTATGGCCGAGAGGCCAAAGAGCTCAGGTACAGGAGATGCCTGCTGGTGGGCCAGCTCCGAACTCTGAGATCACCACCTGACTTAGGGTGGGTGATGGGAGAAAAGCTTCTCCCATCAGGCTTTGTGGTTCTATGTAGATTCAGTCTGTCTGATTGGCCACTTGCCATACACCCCTTGTATCCCTTAAAAGGCTGTAATCCAATCCCCACTCTGCCCCTTCCTTCTCCCCATTGGTTGTTGTTGTATTACCCCGCCTCCCTTCTGCACCCCTTTGTCTCACAGGCGTCAGGTCGCACTCTTCGTCGATGGCCTCCTTTGTTGTGGTTTGGTAATAAACCCTTCAGAACTCTATGCGGAGAGCCACCTCCTGACTCGTTGCCTCTAGTGACGCCTGAGCTAGCCAGCTTAGTGTGAGCGTGTGCTGCGTGCTTCCACCGCACGGGTGAGAGAGCTGGCTTGCGAGTGTGCCAAGTAGCACCGCCAGAGTGTTCCTTGCTAGGGAAAGCTTCAGGAATAACGCAGCAGCCTCCACTGAACACCCACACAGCGATAAAAAGGTGCCTACAGAAATGCACATTTCTTCAAGAGGCACCAAAAATGTCAGAAAGGAAAAGGCTACAACAATACCATTACCTTAACAAAGAGTAACCCAAAACATACTTGAAGAAACTTGATTCAAATTAGTTAAAAAATACCATGTGGAACACAGAACATTAATAGCCTGAAAAAAGATCTTCAGTATTTTTTCATTTTAATTGGTAACAGCAGAACTTAACTCCCAACACAATTCAAAAGCTCCAAGACTTTTTCCCCCAAACCATGTTAGTTGTCACGTAATGAAAAAAACCCGCTGTACATCTTGCATTAGTGCTCAGTGAAATAACTGGTTATTAAGGGACAAACAAGTATGTAAAGTGAAGGAAAGATTCTTCTCTCCTATAAGGAATAAATTCCTTTCTTCAGCATCAAAACAATTTGTGACAGAAAAGTCTTGGGAATTGCATTTGAGCTACCAAAATGAGAGAGTTCACAGTATCTATCACACATATAAAAAAGGAAATAAACCTTTGTTAAAAACAGTATTATTTTCACCAGAGTGTGGCACAATGGATTACATAACTTAAAATATATAATCTAAAATTAATGAAATCTCTGCATAAGTACAAGTAAGTAAAATCTCCACAGAGATGCAATTTATGACTGGATATGAAAATGAAACATGGACCCCTATTTTTTTTCTTTTTATTGACTTTTAGTGAGCTTTAGCTCAAACAGACTTCTTTATGGCTCTGACTGTAACTCTTCTGTAAAGACCATGCTCCAGCTAGACATGCACAGGCCACAGACAGCCTTCACTGCAGCGACCATGAGATAGTGGGGTTCGTGATCTTGAGAGGAGGGAAGAAAGCAGAAAGCAGACTTCTAACACTGAGCTTCAGGCAAGACTTCAGCCTGTTCAGAAATCAGCTTGGAAGAATTCTATAGGATATAGTCATGGCAAGGGAAACCTAGGACAGCTAATTGATTTTTCAAGGATTACCGCCTCCAAGCTCAAGAATGGTTGATCTTGCCAAGCAAGAAGTCAAAGGTGGCAAGATTCCTGCAGGGGTAAATAAGGTTTCCCTGACTGGACTGAGACAGAAGAAGAAAGTATTCAGTAGGTAGAAGCAGGGACAAGTAATCTAGAAGGAATAAAAATACACTAACGAAAGGTGCAGAGATGGGGTTAGGAAGGCAAAAGCCCATCTGGCGCCAAATCCAAGTGAGAGGTGTGCAGAGCAACAACAAAGGCTTCTACAGGGCATCTCATATTAAGAGATGCTGAGATCTGGGACTGTCCAGCCCAGAAAAAAAAATACTCATGGAACCTTCTCAGCATATATAAATACTGATGGGGGCAGCAAGGAAGACTGACTCAGATCCAGAAGAGAAAAGAGGTAACAAGCACAAGCTGAAATACTGAAATACCACCAGCAAAAGGAAGATTCGGAAAGAACACTGATTAGATCAGTGGACTGTAAAGTGGACTGAAAAGCAGAGGCTGAGCTCAAAAGGTAGTGATGAGCAAGAGGAACAATTTCCAGCTGTAGGCCAGTCACTAGTGGAATATCCAGGAAGTAGCTACAGGGACCAGTACTGTTTAACATTGCAATTTATGACCTGGTAATGGGACAGACAACACCTTTCAAAAGTTTGCAGACTACATAAAGCAAGCAGGAAGGGTGATAAACAAGATGTTTGAGCTTCATTCAGATGAACCTTGAGAAGTTGGAGAAATAGGTGAACAAGAGTTTAATGAAGTCCAAAGGAAACTGCTCAGTCTTGGGAAGGAATAACCTCATACACCAATGCCGGCTTGGGGCATTGCTACTGGAAGGCAACTTAGCAGAAAAAGATCTGGGGCCCTGGGTGGACAGCATGTTGGGCATGATCAAGGACTGTAAGACAGCAATACACCACTGTAATAGGTTGAATCTGAGTTGATTGACGAGCTTTTGAGCCAATCGCGCTTTTGCAATTTTGCATATAAAAGCTCGCGCAAGCGCAGGAGATTTCTCTTTGTTTCTTGCCTCAAGGGCCGAGGGGTGGCTGAAGGCAGAGGGCTCCAGGCCCGGGCCCAGGTCCGGGCCGGGCCCCCCCTCGACCCTTGGCATGGCGGCGGCGTGGGGCCAGCCCTCCTTTCTCCCAGGGGAGCGCTGTTCCTGCTCTGCGGGCAGCGTGTAATCGAGGCCACGTGGCCGAGATGATCTGAAACCACCGAGATCCTGCATGGGACCAGTGGGGCTGGCAGGGCACCTTTGCATCCAGCACAGCTCTCGCTAAAGCCGAGGAAACACCACACACTGCAGCCAACAAAAACACCTTTTCTTTCAAGTCAGCGAGGGAGGAAGAGAAAAGTGAAGTCACATGGGACGAAGCTGAACATGGCGACCCCAAGGTCAGAAACAGAAGGAAAGAGGCGAGACCATATGGGAAGGCAGCCACATGGCGACTGGAACAGAGGGCTGTCGCGCTTTTTTAGCGCGGAGCTTAAAAATGCTTCTTGCAAAGCCGTAGAAAGGACTTCAATCCAGTATCAAACCACAACAACCACTGAAGTAAAGAAGGCTGGCAGCAGCCTAGGCTGCATGAGGGAGATTGTTCCCTGCAGGTCAAGGGAGGTGATGCTTTCCCTCCCCACAGCACTGGTGTGACGTGGAAATATTGGAGCAAGTGAAGTGAACTGCACAAGGAGACAAAGACAGCCAGGACTGTTCAGTCAAGAGAAGATAAAACTCTGGGCATATCTGCTCAATGTATATAAGTACCTAAAGGAGACAGTAAAGACTGGCCCAGAGAGATCCAGAACAGGCAAGAGCCAATGAGCACAAGTTGAATACAGAAAACTGCATTTAAACATCAAAGAAATTATTTTATTGACAGGATAGTTGAACAGTAGAACAGATTGCCCTGGGAGGCTGTGGAGACTCCACTCTGGGAGCTTTCAAAACTCAACCAGACACAGCCCTGAACAACGTGCTGCAATCGATCCTTTTTGGAGCAGAGGGATTTGATGAGATGATTTTCAGAGGTCCCCTTCCAAACTGATAAGTTAGGTGTTTATTCTGCCTGTTACCACTTAATTATGCTTAGACTAGAAGCCGTAGTTTCTTTGACTCTGGAAACATGATTTTTACTATAGTACCTATGGTATTTCAAGGTGGAACACACGCTTTCTATACTCTCTACGAATATTTAATGTATCTTTTATATAAATTATTCATTTAAATTTTTTTGCTGGGATTTTCAATCTAAGCCCTTCTGAAAAAATCATGATGCCAAAAAAGAACTCTACAGTTACTGCTTTTGAAATCTTCCATTATATTGACCTTAAAAGATGTTGGAGTGTTAAATCTGCAGGGAGAGTTTGTTGTTTTGCATATAACCATTTTAAAATATAAATCCACTGGAAAAAAAATTAAGGACATAGATCTATAGATAAATGTAGTGAATAAATATCCAGTTTATAATTATCAGTCACCACTATTCTAGTTATTTCCTTGTTGTCTATAGCAATCAGATTTTTCTCACGTTGAAGAGTATTTCTTTGTTCACCATTAGAGATCCATATTTTTGAGCTGCAGAGAACAAGCCCAAAGAAAACCCCTTCCTGAACAATTATTACAGATTTGGTTGCAATTCAAGAGCATGTATGTTCACAGCACGCAATCAAATAACAACAAGTATATTTAAAGTGACAAACATGCAGTAAGTTACAGAAGGCCTGTCATCTTAAAGAACAAGGCTCTAGCATGAACAGTAACAACAGGCTGAAATGATCTGAGTCAGGTACATGCTAAAAGTGATGACAAACTCTAAGAAAAGCCTGTGACTTTTCCCAAAGCATATTCATTCTAACAAACAAGCTGGGCTGGGGTATTGACAGAAATCACCCATGCTAATTAAATGTGAGCTTACTCCTTGGCACAGTTTGGCCTATACTTACTAGCATTCCCCAGCAAATGCACCAGAACAGGTCAGGAGACAGCAGTGACCAAAGACTGTGTCTGACATGGCACAGAAAACTGACCAGTTGCTTTTAACTGAGCTATCAGTTGTCCTTGGGTAGCATCCTCACAAAATTCCCTCTGCATCCCTTCCTCCCTGCTCAATACTTTCACTTTCACCTCATAACCATACAAAGTTCAGCTACAGACACAGTTGCATCAGCCCCAAGAATAAAACAGGAAATACTAACTGTAGTATCTGTCATTTTTAATAGAAACTGTAAGTCAAAAGTGTGCACTAACCACTTAATAAATTGCAGAGTTAATTACCATTTTTACCAATTTTATGAAGCAACTGCTATTTAAAAAAAAACCAAAACAAACAAACAAAACCAACAAAATACCAAAACCAAAACCTACCAGAAAACAATCATCTATCAAATATTAGTAGTGCTGCCCTTCTGTGAAGCAGTAATGGTAATAAATTGAAATTATAATCTCTAATATGGTGTATAGCTCTGTATATGTTTGCACCTTATCATTTACATTAAATGTTAACAAACATTATGTTCCTTATTTATAAAAAGGCCTTGTCAGAAAACAATCACGTCAGAGAATACAAAATCTAATTGCAACATATTAAGACAGTATATCATGCTTAAAGATTATAAAAATAAACATAATGCTTTTACCAAACCATTTTCAAGTGTCAGCATGACAATTTACCCTGAAGAAACATAGCAGGACCCAAAGCTAAAAAAAAACCCCAAACACAACAAACACAGAATGCTAGTCAAAACAGAATACATTTGCGTTTTTAACATCTCACAGAGTTTTCTTCAAAACCCCAGTCCCTATTACTTAATGTATGCCAAATGTTCCGAAGTCACTACAGATCTGGACTGCTACACATTTTACATAACTCACTTAGCAAATGCATTCCTCAAAACTGCAACTAAGAATAGGGCTGGAAGATTGCATTGGCATATATTGGCTTCATTTGCAATTAATGCTTTATTGAGGAAAACTCCAACCCCTATGTTCCACTTCATTTTAAGAGGAGTTTGTAAGCAAGATCACTTTTTAGTTCTCAAATAAAGCGAGATGTGCATATTTTGACAAGAAAGAAATTCAGTTTGCCAAATAGCTGTGCAAAAGTTCGTCCCTTTACCAGTTAAGGCCAAGGTACTCTCATCCTTTAGTTTGAGTGTATCTGTTTTCAGGCTGTCCTAACAAAATGTTTATTAATATCTCTTAATTAAATCCATGTATTTATTTTAGAGTTGTTTAGTTCAAAGAAATTAAAAATTCCACTCTTGTACCCTGAACAACACAAAGCTCAATACAAATTCCCCTATCAGTCTCAGGCTTCCAAACCTGTTCCTTCAAATAATAAAAAAAAACCAATAAAAAACCCCAAACCAATAGTGGAACTTGCATTCTGAAGCTCAATATAGAAGTCTTCCTTGTCTACATACTAGCTGAGCAACACAGCACAACATATGGCAGAGGCATTATCATTTCAAGATTAAAGGAACAGATGATGCTTGCTGAAAACCAATTAATACAATGAAGTATCCATTACAACAATACATATTCAATCCTTTTAATTTAATATAATGCCACTTCTAATTAGCACATGTTTACATATATTACAGATGCCATTCTAACATACGATTCTCCCATCACTATTTTATACCACCAAACTATAGGCTGTTATCTAATTCTATAGGACTCCTCCCTTTCCTATTATTATCTGCTTTAATTATCAGCTCCATGAACAGAATGGCACTTCAAAAAGCCCTTGGAATATCTTAAACCTACACTGTAAGTCCAGAAGATAGAAAAAGCCTTATCATATTGCTGCAGGGATTATGAAACCCAGAAATACGATCTTTTTATTGCTAGTACAAGGCTCAGAAAAGAGTTTGCAAGCACATTCATAAGGATTTCTCAAAGTATCCTACAAATACCTTTAGTCTACGTGATCTTAAAGAAAACAGTTTGTTACCCAAAGAACTAATTAGTCAAGAAACAAGCTAGACACAGTGTAGTTTTGTGAGTGGCTGAGTAAAGTACAAGAGAATATGCATATCTCAAGATAGAGCACTCTCTGTTAGCACATGACACCTGTCCTGGGTGGCTGGGCCAAGGGACCTTAAGAATGATCCAGCACAGTCAGAGCTGATCACCTTGGAGCCATCTTTTCCAGGCTCTCCTCTCAGTCCATCCTGGTCCCAGCTTAAGTTTTGCTCCATCATCCTTCCTCACTTCACTGCATCACCAGCAACTATTTTCTTGCAAGGCCTGAACACCCAACCTGCAAAAAAGTGATCTACAACCTATAGATGAAAAACCTAGCCCTTCCATACTCAGACCGCATCTATTTCTCTTGCCCAATGCTTTTCCTGCTTTAGCTGAACAAGCAACAGCTGACATTAAATTAGCAGCTCACAGTGTCAGCAGCCCTGTTTCTTCACAGGGGTGCCATCAAACAGAGGTGAGGTGCTGGTACACCTCTACCCCTGTCCTGGGAGGAAGCAAGAGATTTTAATCAGCGATGAGCACACCCTCAGGACATGTTACAGAGAAATTTGCTGTGCCAAAAAAGATGATGCTTGGCTTCCCAGGTTTCTGACTGCAGTGCACCACTTCCCAGTGAATAGATTCTGTTCAGCAAGTAGGAGCTCACTTGCTCCAGTTCCCTAGACAAGTAGTTAGCAAGGTGAAGAGTGCAGTCAGCTCTCATTCGAAGCTGGAGCGACACTGCAGAACTCTGTGGTCTGTGCATAACATATCGACTTTGCTGGCTGCTGCCTCGAGTATGGCTTCAGTCCAAAAACTATGTCTAGACTCATTAATTTAATGTGCCAGAACTGTTCTCTGGCCTGGAGCCCTCCTGACAGCCCATGTCATTACTGTTAACCTTTCCCTCTCCATCCCAGTCACAGAGACCTCACTCAACTCCTCTGGTTCTCACTAACCTGTGATTCTGCCTGAGGAGGCTTTGAGTCAGTCCTAGTTCTTTTGGGTCAAACAATGCTAGGCTTCATGGTGACAACATCTCAGTGCAGACTAACAAGGTGCAATGCCCTGGAATAGTTATCACTGTAGCACAATGCTGTACCTTGTACCCAAGCAAGGAGAAAGGTGTGTATGACTTGGCAAGATACCAAGACACTGCCTCTGCACTCACTATTATAACAAACAAAGCAAAAAACTAAATGGACCTAGCCTAAAAATGTTGCTAGCTTACAGTTTTCACCTTGACTGTCATTCTGTTTGGTGCTTTTTTATGACACTTTTATTAGTGAGCCAGTGTTAAAAGTAAATACGTAAAAAAGCAGCACTTTTCAAGGACATATATAAGGCTTGAAAGTCACAGGGCTTTGAAAAGGAGGATACTCTACACCCAGGTACAGTGGCATCGCCAGCTGAACAACTTTGTTCTCTGACCCCAACTCTCTGCACTGACAGCTCATAAGGTGTAAAAAGACAAAATGACACACTCACTGTCTGAGACCCATCAACCACCCTTCAGTCTCCTGGATTTAGAAAAATTTCAAAATGCTGCAGTTTTCTGAGACAGCCCAGGAAAGAGGCTTTTTGTCTTTTCTTTAAAAGGTCTCAGGGTCTCCACGAACTGATGGTACTTAGTCTCTGAACTTCTAAGGATTTGGATTAGTTTTAGCTGTGCTTACTGTCACCATTCCGGTGAATACTGCCCCACTTGTCCTGGTTAACTTGGAATGGGTATTTACAACCAAGATCTAACAAACAACAGAATCAGCCTTGGCAATGGCCAGCCCCCGAGCAGGTGGGTGAACACATTAATGGGACTGTTCCCAAGAGAGTTCACCAGCCTGGGTCTGACCCCAGGGGCACTCCATGCAGGAATAATGTCCCAAATGTAGACACAGAAATGGTGTAATGATCTTGAATAAAAAAGTTGTATCCATTATTACAGAGAATTTTTTAAAGACCAAAATCATAGTGACTAGTCATTTTAAAAAATCCAAACTCTAGCATAAAAGACAATATACACCTATTGACAGTCTTACATAGTGACACATTCTACAAACTAAAACACCATGAAAACAAATATGGCCATCAACACCCAAGCAGACATGCATTCTTCATCCGTTTTAAAACCATCAGTAAATCCCACCAAAATGTGAGCTCAACAAAAAATGTGTCCATCTGACACAGATAAGGCATTTGGATGTCTACATGAAAACAACAAAACAGCTCACGCTCGTGCTGGAATGTAAGCAGCAGGTGACTAAATAATTTGATACATGTATTTTTCTTGACATTTTATATTTCGTATTTTTTCCAGTTTTGAAATCAACTCAGAAAAACACTTTGTGTCTAATCCTGCTGTATATAGAAATCACTGAGGTGCAGTGACAGCAAAGCCCACTTAAAGCTCTGCAGGATAAGGTGTTACAGCAAACTTGCTCAAAAAGCAAACTCTGCTGAGTATTTTCATAAAGATCAGAAAACAGTCAAAACCGTACATGCCAGTCCAGCAGGATTTGTTTGAACAACTGTTCTGTTGGAATATATCCCAGGGAATAATTTTAATTTCATAATTACGGAGAGTAACATAAATGCTTTGTCGAGTGACATTGGATGGTAAAATGCTGTGACCTTCCCAAAAGCACCTCCAAGGAAGCCTCTCGGTGCAGCCAGCACACTTGCACACACACATACACACACGCACCGGATAGCTAGCAAAAACAGTCCGATGATGAATGAGCAGGAAGCGTCTTCACATGGGGTTCTACAGGAGAGATTTATGCATCCGCACTCGTGCAAGGTTCCAGAGAAGTCCCGGGAGAACAATGTGGGGTCAGGGTAAGGGAACCAGTCGAGAAACTCTGAGGGCTTATCAGGTAACAAGGGGTGTAGCGGCCAACGGAGCCAACCAGGGAAGCAGAACTGGGTTACATTACCATAACAGAACAGAGCATTCTGAGGGAAGCTTTTTCAGTCACCATAAGCTGGAAAGGAACCTAGGACTTATCCCACCATAAGACTCCTTTCGTTCCTTGTCCAGCAGGCCCACCGGCCTCCACAGTGCTTAACTGAGAAAAGACTTCCAAAATACCTATTTTCAGCACTCAAGGCATGATTTTGAATATAAGCCCCTTCAAAACAGATATTTGGTATTCTAGGCAAAAATGCCGCCTTGGAATGAGTGGAAGCCAATACTTGTGTTCTCAGTGAAACAAGAGAGACCTGCTTGATGGTAGGTTGGCTCTGAGAAGCAGCATAATATTAGAGTGGCTCCAAAATGGCTGTAGACTACTTCATTTCTCAGTAGATAATTGGTTAAAGGACACTCGTATCTGTATTGCTTTGGGGGGCTACAATACCAAATAAAGCTAGGTCAAGTATCTCTTCAGCAAACTGCCTTCCCTTCCATCAAAAATTCTTCAGAAGTGGAGTCCAGACTGGCTATTCTGAGCTATACCAAGATGCTGGAAACTGTCAGTATGTCAACATTTACAAATGAATGCTATGTCTAAAGCCTGATCATTTTCAACCTTCAAAATTTCTTCTCCTACCTTCAATTACAGTAACTATTTTGTTCCCCAAAGAAACAGAAGCCTTTGGTCTATACATTGAACACACAGTTCTAAATTGGTTGGAAGTAAGAATCTGAACCTTAAATACGTGGATGTGCAAAATGCGCTCACAGAGACTCAAGCTAAAAATTATTTAAACAATTTTTTGCACAACTTTTTACTTAACAACTGATAGTTCTATCTCTTCCCAGTCACTTCTCTTATCACTGTTCCTTGTCATTTTTCTTTCTTTCCACCATGCTTATCTCTGTATTTTTATCAGAAATCCAGATGAAAATTCAAATAACTACTTTTCTCAAAATCAGTGATAACAATCTTATTTACTGAATTACTATCTTTTCCCTTACTGACAAGATTTTCCCTATCCTTTTTCTGTGTGTAGAGTTGTGTGTTAATAATCACTTTGCAGTGCAGTGATTTTTAATCATTTGTTCAAACGAACCAATTCAAACTAGAGAAAATCTTTTCACTTAGTACAGTTGGCTGAAATCAGGGGTACCAAATAAAATCCACCTACTTCATTAGGACTAATCTATCATAATATATTCCAAATGGAAAGAAATATGTCCTGAGGTCACCAATTTCATTATTATATCTACTCACAACCATATCATACAAAAGCATGCATATTTGGTTCTTGTTTAGAACTGCCAGACTAAATAAGGATCTTATTCACTCATTACAAAATGATGCATCTGGCGCAGTCATCCTCTTTGTTTTCAGTTTTATGTATGATTAAGCTAATTTTTGAGAATTTTAGGGAACCAGCAGTATTAACTATTCTATTGATTTAGTGTGGTATATAATTTGATACTTTCACATATTTAAGTTCTCATTTAGAATTTATTTTAAAATATCTATTACTCTTCTTAAGTATCTTCTTCAACACCTTTTAAGGGGTTCTGTGCAATGCAAGAGAAAAAAATTCTTCGTTTAGAAATGAAAAGTACAGTGTAACAGCTTTTTTTTTTTTTGCTAACATTCTTTTTATTCTATGTATTTATTGGTACTATTGCTCTCTGTGTACTCTCTCTTTTATTAGCCCTGGCTTTCTTTTAGGTAATATAATACAGAGTTAAACATAGTACTCATTAGTAAACATTAAATACTCCCAGCCTTACTCTGCAGCCAAGAACAGCTGAAGGAATGGCACACTGCTGTACCTCATTATTACATTTAGAAATCCTAGGCAATTAATAGGCTAATTTTCATTCCCCTCTGCAGGTTTGGCTGTTTTCAGAAGAGAAATGAAGATAAAAATAAAATTTATATATTGAATAGGGCATTTTTTATTAGGATTGCTTGAAAAGACTGGACACAGACTCAAGAATTCTGAGCCTAGGCATACAATGAAATTTTCTCCTGGGATAAAAGTCATGGGAGAAAAATACCAAACCAGATTTTCTTGGTGAGAACATATTTTACATTACACTGTAATTATTTGGGGCAATATCATTCAACAACCAACACAAAATTTTCTAAATTTCAGTGATCTCATTCTTTTAAAGTCATGCTGAAATTACATCTTTAACACTGACAGACAATACTCGGAAATTCAGATTCAAATCTCAAGAACAGAGCAAGAATGTATTTCTCTTGTAGTCATGTTCAGTGTCACTTTGAGGCTGCTCTCAGATACTTCAATACTGCATTCACTCACAACATGACACTGACAGTTAAAAGGCAACATAGAGGTTTGCCCACCTCCAGTGCCATCCTTTTAACACAAAGATTTTCCCATGCTGAAACGGAAAAAAAAAGTGAAAGTAGTTTGCTTATTTTGGTTTTCAAAAAACCCTGTATACCTCAAACTCTGAACACAGACAGAATAGCTGTATGAGCAAGGCTAGTTGAGTTTCACTCTAAGCTGTATTTCAGCCTCCTGATTGTTCAGGCTGCAGGTTTACAAGTAGGTACATAACAGGTATGCTTCGTCTGACACAACTTGCCTGTGTGATTAGCTGCTCTTTAAAAATAATGGAGCTTTGAATACTGGTATTTTTGGAAGGTTTTTGAAAGTGTGAAAGTTGTGACACAAAATACAAAGAAACACCATCCTGTCAGAGATTTTGCATTATCCTTCCTCTTGAAAAGAAGGGTAAGGTTTTATAGAAGGCCCCATAGATATGAAGAATCATTGAAAACATAAAAAATAGCATGCAAGTTTCTGTCTTTTCCTCTTCCATGTACACCACTGTAATTATATAGTTTGGCTATTGCAGCCCTCTTTCTTTTTGAGATTCTTGGCACCCCAGTTCCTTCCCCCAAGCATGTTGGAAACATTCTGTTTAAAGTTTTTTGGTTTTCTTTCATTCTGACTTCCAAGTCACATTAAGGATTTCCAAACTTCTTTTTCCTTGGAGAAGAATAAACATTTTCTCCTTATTCTTTACAGTCCTATTTTTTTTCCTCCACAAACTCAGCCACTCGGACTTCTGTGCAGCCTCCCACTGGTCTGCTCTGACAGAGCAGTAGCAACAAGACACTGTTTGCATCCATGAGCACAAAGCAATATCATGTATTCTCCTATCTTATTCACAAGAAGGTCTTTCTGAGCAAAGCTGTTACTCTCTGTCAATGACCAAGAATATTTAACTAGTTTCACATTACTGAATCCACTCTGTGAGCATTAAATTAAGCATGAGACCCTGAGCTAATCTAAAAAACAATGTGTAATCCCCATGAGGCTTTACAAAGCACTGGACTCAGACCAAGTGATTCAAATGACACACGGAAGAGAAGTCATTATTTTGTTCAGGAGGAAAACAGTATGCAGCAGTGTGACAAGCCACACCTTAGACCTCTACTTAAACTTCAACTGAATATAGTAAGGGGAAGGCTTATCCTTTATCAAGAGGAGTAGCAAGTAGAGTCATATATTGCTCTGGCTGTACTCTTGGTCATACTGAGATGTACCATCGAGAGATTTACTATGAGGGTGGGTCAAACACTGGAAAAGGTTAAGAAGCTGTGGAGTGTCCAGCCTTACAGATATTCAAGAACCTGACTGGACATGACCCTGAGCAACCTCCTCCTGGAGAGTCCACTCTGAACAAGGGGTTGGACTGGAGAATCTCCAAAGTGTCTTTCCACCCTAGTGGTTCAGTGACTCCAAGAACGGACACAGCCTGCCTGAAAGAACTCACTGGAATGTCTCCCCAATGGCTTCCAATGGTCTTCACTTCAAATGTCTACAATGAGCTCCTAAGACACCTCTTTTTTCTTTCTACAACACTTTTGAATCCTGAATCTTTACACCATCCTTTTGTCCTTTATCTTCTTAAAAGGTTTTGTTTACAGGCCACTAAGATTTAAAAATAACTACTTCTAAGACTGTATTATGACCAGTTTTCCTTTCCGTACTAGAATTTAAATTCTAATTCGTGCATGTATCACTTAGCAGTGAAGATCAGATGTTTATGGGTTTTGCATATAAAGAAACAACGTGTAAACAATTTTAAAAGTAACAACACAAAATTTAAACAAAACTAGTGCTGAACAAGCAACATGAAAATGCTGCTGTATAACTCAAGTAATACAAGCAAATAAACAGCTAGGAATAAATATTCATTATGTATCTGGATGCAGAAAGTCTTTTAATCAGAAGTCACTCTAACTCAAGCATGGAGTTTCCAGAAATCTGACCTACTTTCATTTTTAGAACAATTTGTGTAATGTGCATGCATTTCAGTACCTCATATTTAAACTTCACAATGCAATCTAAAATAGTTGCAGACTGACTTAAAAACTTGCAAAAAATTGCACAGCAATGTGAGAATTTCTTTCTTAGTTTTAATTACTTAGGATCATATTCTGCAGTCGCATATAGGTGATGATCTATCTTAAAAGTGTTGAAAAGTCAGTAACAGAAGACCAAAAGCAAAGCACTATTGTGAAATATTTTCTTAGGAAGAATGAAAATGTTGAATTTTGTGTTTGATTGATGGAGTGGTCACACGACAAATGTAAACTCGCAAGTTTCTTCCACACGCATATATTTTTATCATTCAGCAAAGTAAACAGAGCCCACGTGCTCTTTCCCCTGCACTCAAGAGAGACAGTTTTCCCAGTTGCACTTTATGTCATGGTGAATTTTAGACATGCTAAACTGACATTGTAAAATGTAAAGCAAGTAAAATTCAAGCACATCACTTGCTTGATTGCATACTGAGCATATTAGTTCCGTATAATCTTGACAAAAATCCCAAACAATTATATTTAGAGATTTTGTCACAAGGGTATTTTCAAATAACATGTAATGATACATTAATGGTTTTATAGAGGCCTCTGGAGATTTCATAGCAGTCAGCATTAATTAATTCTTCCTGACAGTTGCTACACAAAAATACATTGAAAGGTTTAATACTCCATAGCTTCTCATTGTGCCTCTCCCTGTTAGCAGCAATCCCTTCAGTTCCCGGGGTTCCATAATCCCCAAGTCTGTGCCACTTCCAGGTATCATCACTGTTTGTGGAACCCGCATGTTGAACTTCACATTTGACTAGACCAAAATCTACACTGCTCCATTTTATCTTCCATTTATGCAGCATCCCACCAAATAGCAATTGTCTGCCACTCTTTTATACTCCCAGATAATAATTAAAATTTTCATATCTGAAACTCCCTCGTCTAGAAAGATGGCCGTTGTTCCTCCCTTTTCACAAAGCCAGAAGCCATTTTGAGAACATCTGTCTATACCTATGCTTTCTGAAAATCAATGGTTATTCAAGTCAACACTAAGATTTATACTGATGTTAAACTGGCTTTAGACCAAATCTGCAATGTTAGGTGTACTAAGCATCAGCTGTTTCAGATATCTGATCTTAACATTTAACATAATGATGTGTGAATACTAGAACCTTTGGTCTTCCATCTTGTTTTTGCCTTAGTAGTTTATGTTGTAGTAAGAGAACCAACAGTCACTAGGAAGTAGACAAAATAATAAGCATATATTGCAAGTGTAAAAAAAAGAAATTTAAAAAAATGCTAACTTTTGTAATAGTCATTCTTTTAAGTTGCCAGGTAGAAATGTAAAATTTTTGAAGCATTTAATCTAAATACACAAAAGCCAGAGCAGAATGTGCATCAATGCTATGTTTTAACTGACTTAAAATTAATTTAAAAGAAGCATTTTCTTTTAAAAATGACTGAATAATAAAATATTTGTCCCACATTCCTCAAACAATATCATTTTGCATGTTTAATTGTTTTACATACAACTCGGCACATCCAAACTTCCATTCTGCAATCAAATTCATTGGTGTTTGCAAGCACCTTAGCAAAAACTGGTTTTCTCATAAAACCGTAGACTTAAAAAATGGAATTATTTAAGCTGCAGAATGTTGCTAAACGTGCTTTCCCTTTCTTCTGTAAAAATGAAAGTTTAATAGAAACTACATAAATAAAACTAAACACTACTCTTTAGATACCATTTAACATAAGTGCTTTTGGAGTTGTCCAAGCTGAAAGAAAACCAATCCAAAACCCTGCCTTGTGTGAAAAAAGCATACTCCTGAAATTTCTTTTCATTAGAGACATTGAATTGTCAAAGTTATAGACTAGTCATACAGAACAGAACAGAACAGAACCAACAAAAATCCCTCCATGCTTTCTCTTTTTAGCTCATAGTTTAATATTTTTATCCATGGGAGCTACATTGGCTAATTTTAACTCACCATTAAAGAAAGAAAAATTGACAACAACCCTTCCTGAAATGACAAAGGCTTTCCTTTCCAGGAAGAAAAAGAAACAAAACTGACAAGAAGCGACAGAATGCAGTTGTTTGTCATGTCATTCATTCCCTGTGACAGAAAAAGGTGGTTTTTTTTGAGAAAAAGCTTAGTTCTTAAAAGCTTGCAAAAAACTTTAAAACCTTTTTGCTAGCATGAACTAAAGTAGGTTTAGAAACACCGTAGTTGTGAAATAAATGTAAAAGCACTGGTTTCTACACCAAAAATACCATAGGAATTTTACCATTTCATACCATATTCAGTTATTCTTTACAGAATATGTTGTAAGGCAGTATTTTCGTGTGTATTAATCACAGAACTATAGAATCACTAAGGTTGGAAAAGACCTCCAAGAGCATCGAGTCCAACTTTGAGCAAAAACAGTTCTCCATGAACTTCTCCCACGTGAGTCCATCCCACAAGCAACAGCTCTCTGTGAACTGCTGCAACGTGAATTCATCCCACAGGCAAAAGTACCCCTTGAACTGCTGCAGCGTGGGTCACTCTTCCAGAGCGCAATCCTTCAAAGACTGGTTCAGCCTGGGAGCAGGGTCCCTTTCTCCACAGGTTTCCCACAGGATCACAGCCTCCTCCAGGCATCCACCTGCTCTGGTGTGGGGCTCCTCTATGGGCTGCAGGTGGATCTCTGCATCCCCATGAATCTCCATGGGCTGCAGGGGCACAGCTGCTTCGCCATGTGTCAGAGACTGAAATATTACAGTTTATGACTTAAACTTTTTCATGAAGGACTTTTAAAACTGTATTGCAAAAGC
>VZTD01002360.1:138225-163599 GCA_013397725.1 Rhagologus leucostigma
TGGCATGGCAGCGGGGGACCCTCACCACCAAGAAGACCAGATGGAGGGGAGCAACGAGACATCGCTGAGACCCTCGGATGGGTGATACCTAACCCCTGTCACCTCTCCCTGTCCCCCCACCCCCCCACGCACACTTCTTTCTCTATGTCTTTCTTTCTTTTCTCTTTCCTTCTCTTTGCCTCTTTTACTATTAAATAAAATACATCAAATAAATAAATTAAATAAAATACATCATTTTTTGGCACCAACATCTAACCTCGTTTGGTTTTAGTCTCGTTTTTGGGAATATTTTGAACCTTCTCAAAGTTCCATCTGGTTTATGCACAGAGACTTAGTTTCTCATTGCTCTTCTGGGTTTAAACTGGATCATAACACCATGGTCCTCACCATGAGCTGCAGGGGAATCTCAGCTCTGGTGCTTGGAGCACCTCCTCTCCCTCCTTCTGCACTGACCTTAGTGTCTGCAGAGTTGTTCTGCTCACATGTTCTCACTGTCCTCTTCTCTGGCAGGAATTAAAACTGGTCTACAACCTTTGTTTTGATTTCTTCTTAAATATGGTATCCCAGAGGCACTTCCACCATCTCTAATTGGCCCAGCTTTGGCCAGTGGCCTGTCCACCTTCAGAACCATCAGAGATTGGCTCTGCCAGACATGGTGGAAGCTTCTGGAAGCTTCTCACAAAAGCCACCTCTGTGGCCCCCTGCTACCAAAAAACAGGCCATGCAAACCCAGCACAGTGTGCTAACTGGGATGAACAGAACTTAACATCCTTACAAGGAACAATACTAACCCCAGTAAAAATAAGATCTCTCACAGGCAGTATCACACGTGTGTCGGCTTTTCTTTGTAACGTGTTAAATCTCTGCATTTTTTTTTTTCCGTTTTTTGCTCTTTAACACCTATCCAGGACCTCTGTCAATTAGGAACAGAGAATGATTTCATACACTGTGCCGTCCTTCCATCTCCGCAAGAACTGCATTGATGGAAGAGTAGAAAAGAAATGAATTAGGCTGTGCGTCTTTTTATTGGTCTGTTTTGTGAAAAGCAAACTGTTACTAAAATTTTCTTAAGTATTTCTTTATGAAAAATATTAATAGTATGAATATATGTTTTCTTGTATAACATGTACACTTTACTACTTTATCACTATTGAACAATACAACAATGCAAGCATCATTACAAGCATCTAGAGTATAACTCATAAGCCTTGAGATGCATATTAACAAGTTTTGCGAAGACTTTATTCCTCTGTTCTCCCAAAAAGTACTATGATATTCTCTTTCAGAAAGTAATTTAAATATAAAAGGAAGTATCTTTAAAGAATTCTTCACTACAGAGATTTGTTATTTGTTTCTAAATGAAACAAAATGCTTTCTATTAATACAAAACAAGAATATTTTCATAACTAATTTACTTTTGGTCATAGTATGGCCTTAAAGGATTGCCAGAAGTATTGTACTTAATCATAATAAATTAAGTGTTTCATTGGATTAGCAGGAAAAGCCTGAGTGACAGCCACAATAGTACAGCGCTACAGAAATTGAAACATTCATATTTTTCATCTTCTTGGAAAAGTAAGACCGACCCATCAAAAATTAATTTAAATTATTCTATTTTAAGATGACTAAGACTTGTACCTGGAGCAGTTATTTTTCTGCCTATGCAATACCAGAAGGATAGTTCACTAATAAAAAAAAATCTAATTAAAACAACGAAGAAGATAGAGAAGTCAGTAAGAAAGATACTGTCTTCCTAAGTATGTGAAAAAAGTCCAAACACAGTACATGTCAGCAATCCCTCATGTAAAGTCCTTTATAATCCCCTTTCACACAACATCCAATTATTTTAGAGTCCCAAAAGCATTGCACACAATGGGCTCATGAGGCAGAGCGCTGTTTGCTGGCTCTGTAGATACTCAGATAAGGAAGGCAAGGAAGGGCATGACTGCAGGTTACTAAGGGGTCATACAGGAGCTTTCTCTGCCCTGCTCCACAAGAACCTACCACAAGCAAGTTGCAAGCACAAGATGGTACAGCTATGATTAACTTCGGAGCCATTCCCAAAATGCAATATAAACATGGTTTTAGTACAAGCACTAACACAGCTCTACATAAAAATTTTTGTAAAGGAAAGAAACCTGTGATGAATAAAGCCGTTAACTCACAGTTCTCTGAAGACACACTGAGTGAGCTCTGATTGTTCAGCCTGCAGAAGCAAAGGCTCCAGGAAGACCTAACTGCATCCTGAAGGGAGCCTACAAGAAAAGCTGGAGAGGGACTTTTACATTGGTATGCAGTGATAGGTCAGGGGGTAATGGCTTTAACCTGAAAGATGGTAGGTTTAGATTAGAGTTTATGAAGTACCCAGGCTATACTACTTCACCAAGGGGGCAACATTCTCACTTCCTTTTAAGTAGAAAGACCCACAACCTCTTCACAACTATTACCAGATTTGATTTCTAAAGCTCTTTTCAATGATTTTCAGACACATAAGACTGGCAAGACTGATATAACTGTTCAGTGTGAAAAACCCCAAATGATTTGACAGAAATTATACGCAAGGAATACTGGAATTTTCAGTTGTACAAGAGACAATGACTTGCATGTTTTGATGCTCCTTTTACAAAATCAGTTCACTCAATTGCACTTAAATTAAGATCGTGCGATCATTTTTCCTACTATTCATCTCTGCAAATCAGATGTTCATGGCTACTGTATGTCAGTCACACATTCTGGTAGGACATAAAAAATCTTGAGAGGATGGCAACAATGGTTAACCATACATTTTTTTCTGATGTCTGAAATGGCAGCTGAAAATTTATTCTCCACATTAATTTTGATCACAAGTTCCAGACAGCAATAAATCAAATTTTACCAGTAGAGATTTCTTAAGTAAAAGATATGATGTTTAAGGTCTATATGTCTTTAATTTTCTTCAAAACAAAAATTTTTTCAAAGTCTTTCATGATAATAGCACTGCTGAGAGGCTAGTCCTAAAGGATGCCACCAATGCCTAGGAATGTAATTGTCTGTGAACAACTGTGAACAACAGAAAGTGAGAATGCAAGCTGTTCATACATACATGAACAGGACCTCCCTGTGATGGTGACAAAGAACCACATCTCACAGAAGCACCCTCAGACACTTAATGCCACCACAGTAAAGGTCATTTCTTGAACAACAGGTGAAAAATCTGCAGCTATACATGGCCAAGGTGGGAGGTATCAGTGAGGAAAGTTTTGATGGCACGTGAGGAGTCCTGCAAAGATACAAGGACATAGCTGGCCAGGGATATTTTCAGCAAGCACTATTAGAAGAGGAGTAACTGACAATGAAATAGAAGAAGCTCATTGCAAATCATCTTAAATCAGTTATAATTGTATTGAAATTTGGATTATATGACTAAGACAGAAAATAATGAAGTGTCATAATTGTGTCTCAAGACATTTAAATAGAAATTATATGTAGGGTTTGTATAAATGTTACCTTATCAGATGTTATCATTTTCATCAAAATTACTCTCTTTTGTCTTACTTCCCCCGCCGCCCAAAAAAGTACACTTCCCAAATGACTATGAGAGTATCAACCCATTCTTACTTCACTACATTAATAACAAAGTTAATCTATGGACGTACATTTACTCAGTTAAAACTACTTGAATTCTGCTAAGATGTGTATTATGGAAAGAAAATGGTTCCCAGGAAACACAGCTCAAAAACATGCCCTGCTTCCTTCCGAGAGCCTTCAGCATATGCAATTACCCAGGAACTCTCTGGGGAAAGAAAACAAATAGAAAAGGTTCAGAAACTTCTTGCTTCAGTTGCCTAAGAAATTATTTTTTTCCTGAGAAATTATTTTTACTTATCAACCTTTGTCTCTTTATGTAGTTGTTACCTGTGTTAAGTAGTACTTGCAAATATTCTCCAAATAACTACAAAACATAAGCACGCAACCATCCTTTATACTTCTGATTTTGTGTTAACTACTATGCAGTACATATGTTAAGTCTCTCTCCAAAGACACTGAGTCAGCTTTAATTGTTTATGTAGAGTTTTAGTAACACACTTTGAAGCTAGACAGCAACTCTTTGATCTTTAAAAGCTTAAGTGAGAGACTCAAGTGCATATCCTCAAACTTGCAGTTAATCTGAATTAAGACTCAAAATGAGGGACTGATTCACATTTCAAATTAATCAGACATCCTAAGATGACAGTGGCTAACTGATTAATGCCTGAAATACATCATTCTTATAGAGAAATAAATCCTAAGAAACATTTACCCTGTAATTCTTATTGGTAACATCCTGATATGAAGACCTCAATGTGTAATACACTCATAGAGAAGCAATTTCAATTCTTCTTGGAGTCAATAGACACTGTACTCAACTATTCACACGACAGAAAAATTTAATAATTTCAGTTTTGCTTTCAGAACACAGCTAAAAGAAGGCAATATTTCAAAACTGTACCATTGCATTTCACATCAAGGTAGAAAATTCCACAATAACTGAAGAGTGAAATGTAATACTAGGTGATTTTTTTTCTTTGCATAATCGTGGTTTGATTTTCTCCACATTCTTTCCAAAAGTAGGCGGATTTATTCACATCTTTCCCCTTCCACTTCCATAATTATGCCCCAGCTGCACTCCCAGCACAAAAATACGGACACACACACCTTTTCTAAATGAATAAATCCGCCAAATGTAGGTTTGAAGAAAGATGAAAAGAACACTAGTACAATAATTCCTGATGTTTCAGTAACATCACATAACACTCTTGCTTTAAAAGGACAACACACTTAGAACAGCTGTCCTAGTCTAGTTAAAATTATGCTTGGTAGTCTCAAAAAGGACACAGAGACACCTGGATTTACAAAGAGACTGTGGTTAAGTCTGAAAAAAACTCAGTGCAGGAAAGGTGAGACTGAAAGTGTTCTGCTATGACTCAACTCTTGAAGGTTGGGGACCCCACAGTCTGTAATCAGTATAAGAAGGAGACAAGTATGTTAGACTTTGCCAGGCAGCTGCAAACCATGCCCCCACACCGAGCCAGCCACCCAGCTGAAACTGCACAGCTGCTGGCTCTCTCCCAGAACCCAGAACTCGACCAAAGTCTCTACTCCACCAAATGTGAAGATCATGTCTACTGCCTCACACTGAACAACAGGAAAATAACAAAAACATTCATCTTTATATAGATACTAGGATCCTGTGATGCTATAACAAAAAGTAGATAGTTTGGAAGAAGGGAGAGTCGGGGTCTATGAAAACATCCAGCTCGGAATGCTTTATGAGTCTTTCATCTTCACTCGGAGAAATGTCACAGGACTTCTCTCAAATGCATTAATAAACCTGCACCTACTTAACCATAGTCCTTGCTGTGAGAAAATACTGCTTGTTTTCACATGCAACATGGGACAGTAATCCTGAAATCCTCAACTTAGTGTCAGCACAGAGCCAGCCGCTGACACTTATGTGTGCTGCAGATGCCTTACGTGCTCAGCACTAGACTGTGGTCTTCAGCTTTTAATCATATCATGACTGCAGAGCCATGCTAAGAGAAAGTGTAGCCTTCAAAATGAGATATAATCCCTTAATTTGTTATTTATTGCAGAAGTCCTAAGGAGTTGCTTCAAGTTTTCCTCTGTTATAGCTAGTTTCCTACTTTCTCCTCTTTATTTTAATATTAAAGGCTTATGAGTCTGATAGAGGAAGATACAATAAATGCTCCAAATGATTACTCAACAAAGTTCCATTGACCACAGGAGGTTATGAAAAACACTTGCATGCACAGCATAAAAAATAAAGTTGTATTATCAATTACAGGTAACATTATTCATACTTACACATAACTGATTTCAAAATATTAATTAACTTAAAAGTGAGAACTACATAGCTTCTCCACACAGAATATAATAAATAATTCATTTACTACCCAGTGAGACTTTTCTGAGACCTCTAGACTGCTAGCTGACAGTCAAGCACTGCAATCATATGGAGTAGCTGTGGCCTCAGATTCAAGATTTCTGTGCTAGATCTCACAGTGGTAAGGAACATCTGTCTGTCTAGTGCAAATACAGATGTTCTCTGGATCACAGACAGTCTTAAAAAAGAAGTTTGAAAATAACATAGAAGCATGTACTGTAATCACTGATCTTCTTGGTGGGAGAGGAGTTAGTAAGACAATATTGTCACAGACATTACTAGGTTTCAGAATTAATTTTCTGCAAAAATAGTGAGATTATACATTCTAGTGTTGTCTTCAGCCAACTTTGGGCTCCAATGAGAATCAAATACTGCCCTGTATTTGCACTAACCTTTCCCATCTGCATTTTACACACAACCTATTTCATGATGAACCTGTGAATTTTCAATTTAAAGTGTTACTGTGTATGGAAACAACTTGAAATAATTCAAAGAGGTATGCTGTATTATTTGCAAATTTCACTGAATACCAGTTTCCTCTATTTAAACCCCCCATACATGTTGCTTTCTCTTGGATTTTGGTCAAGCTTCCTCCAGAACACAGAAAATTTGCAATAAAAAATCACTTCTTCATGGAAACACATAGACGAAATATTCCTCATTTGACTCTTTATCTCCAACTACTGTTGTCATTTTATCAGACCCTTTACTGGACAGCACAGACACATTAGAAAGAAAATTCTGGTGGTAGAGATGACAACTATTTTGTAATGTACCATTACAGATTTGAAAGAAAATCAGAATCAATTAATTTCATTTGTTCTTAATGACAGAACAAGAGGCAACACTTCAAGCTGCAGTAGGGTACATTAGCGGCCCTACCAGAGGAAAAAATTACACTCACCAGATCATTAAACAAACTGCCAAGTGAAGTTACAGACTCATTATCACTTGAAACATGACACCTATCAGAGAAGCCAGAAATAATAAATTTGCCGTGCCAAAATGGTAATGAGTTGTCCATAAATTCCAGAAGAAACACATTCCAAAACTAAAATGGCTTGATTACATTACAAAAATTACTTGTTATTACAGTCTGCATTATTTTGTTTAGCCAGTAAGAAAGAACATAAAAAGTGCTACAGCAAACAGCCTCCTGAAATATTACTTGACTGGCAGTGTACTTAATGAAGCTTTTTGTTATAAACCTTCACTTCTTTTCTTACCGTTTCAAAATTCATAACTTTGCATAACATAATGCAATTTTAGGCAGAAAATAAAATCCCTTCAGTTGTGGTTTTTGTATGTATTTTCTATACACATAAGAACAATGCCACCTGCTTGTCATTTATCCCACTCTATACCTTATGTTAGGAAAACCATCAGGTATGGGACTAAACACAGCCTCCGGCAACCACTGTGGCAGTGGCAGGGGCCCGGCTGTCACAGCCAGCTCTGCACAGTGGGCACTCAGTGTCCAGGAGCAGCAGGAGCAAGGGGTGCTCCCAAGAGGGCAGTGAGCTGGCGGCAAAGGTGGTTTGGGCAGCAGATACTGAACACCAGGCAAGGGGGCAAGACAAGGCCAAGACAGGATACCCAAACAAGTTGTGAGGAAAGCTGGTGCCAGCACAGCTCAGTCTGGGGGAAAAGGGTGTCGGGGCTCCTGGGCCTTGAGCAGTGACACTACAGCCCTGTGGTTCTCTGAGGGTTCAGATAATCAACCCCCACCATCAAAGTGCATTGGTTCAGTTTTGAAGGCACAAGGGCTTTGTGAAATGCCATACTGTAATTTAGATTTTACATTCTGGTTTGTTTCTCAGCTTTAAAGTAAGTTTTATTTACAATGGCCAGCTAATTGTGAAAAATAAACCATTTCAGTACAGGCAGGGTAACCTCTGTCTGCATGGTACAGCTATTACTGTACAGAGACGGGCCATGCTTAAAATGAGCGCTTCCGCAGACGTCTGCCATACTGGGAGGAGGCTTCCTGCCAGCTTTAGTGACTTAAGTAAATGACACAGAAGTCTAAAAGTTAGAATTGTGAAAATTAAATTCAGTAGCATGCATACATTAACTTAGAGGGAAGGAAATTAGCAAAGGCAGTAAAAAGCACTACAGCAGTGACAAACACCACACTGCCTGCTTTGCAAGCACTGTCTTTGAGCAGGTTTCCATGGCTTAGGAGAGGGAATACGAGGCCTGATATTTAACCTTAACACTCATAAATTTTCTTACAGACATCTCAAGCTACATATTAAATGTTTTCACAGACAAAACACATGCACTGAAGTTTCAACGCAAGAAAAGTAAAAAACACAAACAGAAAAGTCATTTCAGGCTAACAAAGAATTGATCTTGGTCCAGAAGGTCACACACTTCATTTTCAAGGACAGCCCAGAATAACATTTTGTAAAGACCATGAAAAGGAAATACATCAAAACATTAAGATAGAATCTTGAGCACAGAAAAATGCTAGCTGTGAAATAACAACCAAAGTTACAATGATTGACAATTTAGCAAGGTTCTTTTTTCTTTTTAGACATTAAAGTTAATTAAAATTGGTGAAGTCATCAAGTCATTTGTAACTTATCCTAAATGTAATATAATCTCATCTGAAAAGCATGAAATTGCTCTGCCTGTATCTGTTACTTCAATTCTTGATAACTATTATAGTCATTCAATAATCCAACTACTATAAATTACATTGCAGGTCTATGCAATAGCCAAAATAGAAAAGACTTGTGACATTGTCTGCACAACATCAATTGACCAAAAGAAACTTATTAGGTAAAACAAATTGAAAAAAACAAAACTTGCTTTGACTTCCCATAATACATACGTCTGAAAGTCTTCCTGCAGAACAGAACACTCTATGAACATACATACATTTTCAAATGCAAGAGTCAAAATGTGTATTGAATCTAGAATGTAATATTAAAATTTGCTTTCAATGCAGTTTGGAAGGTGCTGTATGACATCAGTAAATAGGCACTCTTAGATGCGGATCAAACAAACATCTTAAAATACAGGAACAACATACTCATCCACGTATCTGGTGCCCAACACAAAAGGGTTTCATCTAATCCTCGTAAGTATGAAGCCACTGAGATTCAAGATTTGCATGCAAGGAAAAACTTTCCAGGAGAAAGGATATTAAATAAATACTGCTATTCATCTTCTGCTTCCACTGGTTTAAAATCTGTTTTCAGTTCAGAGCTTTTTAACACAAATAAATATTTGTCTTAAGTTTATAAACACAAGGAATAGTTTATTTTGGCTAGAGTCTTGCCATAATGTCTGATAAAAATCTCGCATTTCAGTGTGAGCTCATAAATCGAAGCCAAAACTACACGTTAAGGGAGAAAAGATGATACGATCTGAAGAGTACAAGGTTGCAAAATGTTTGACCGAAAGGGTGAATGGAGAGTAAATCAAAACTGTTTCATTTTCCAAACACTTCCAATCAACATTTTAAATGTAAATTTAAACTCCACAAAACTAGATAGTGAAAATGCTGCTTTGGAATATGAGCCCACCTCACAAACAGCAAGTTTAGAAAAATCATTAGCTGTTATGCAAAGATAGAGAAATGTTTAATGGTAAGAGACAACATTTGTATTTATCCTCAGTTTTACACTCCAGTTTATAAGGACGCAACATTCAAATGAGCAGGTCACCAAGCCTGATGGAAACCTACTGTCACTGCTGTCCACAGCCAGCTGGGGTCTGTGGTCTGAAAATTAGAATCAATACAACCCAGTGTCCCCACCCAAAGCTACACAGCACTATCTTTCTTCATGATACAGAAAAACATATTAGAATTATCCTAAAAAAGTTAAGACCATTCCAAATTTCCTTCTTCGCTTGAATTTATAGAAGAGAAATACTTTACAGAACATTTAAAACAGTCCTGTGAAACAGAAAGCATGGGGGGGGTTATTTTACAGATAATTGGAATATAATGATCACAGAAATAATTTTTCACTACATATTTCACTATATATAACGAGTTTTGTAAAATCCACATCCAATAAAAGAAAACCTACAAACAAACTAAGCATTAATTGTCATCATTTGCAACTGGAAAAAAATTATTTCTTTTCCTTTTTGAAATTATGAAAAATATCAGGCAAAAATCTGAACTGTACAACATTTTTTGAAAAAGTAACTTTCCATAAATTGTTGATGTTGTTTTCTTCTATTGCTCTGGACTAAACAGCCCAGAAAATAAATTGTTCCCATACATTTCTTTAAGGTATTTAGCTTTCATATGAATCACAAATGAAATCTCTGTCTCATGGAACATGAAAGCACGTTCTCTGAAATTCTTCATAAGTGCAAAGCACAGTCTGGCTCTATGAATCTCCAGAACTACCAAGGAGTAATGCAGGCAGGAAAAAAAAAATTAATATACACACTCATGCACAAGGTAAAATAAGACTCAAACTCAATTATGACAAATTAATTACAAAAGTTCATACTGATTTATAAACTGTGCCCTCTCACTCAAGTTAACACACAATAAAGAAATTGCACTTGTATTAATGAGATCCAGTGGATCTAAAGTTACTGTCATAAAAGTGTAACAACTCATGGAGTGATTATAAGGATGAAAATGAAAAAAAGAAATAATTTAGCTACAGTGTTAATATAAGTTTTGAAATAACTGCAGAGGTGATTTGTTTGAATTTCCACACAGAATTTCATATAGAAAAGAGATCTGCTTACTGTTTTAGTGTTTGAGAAAAATAAAATACTTCAGTTACATCTAGAAAATGGTGACAACCACAGCCATGGAAGAAAAAAAACTTCTACTGAAAATAAACAGTATGTTTCACTTTTTAATTTTTTTCTGATACATCCCCTTACATTTTGTTCAGTACACTTCTTTCTTTTTATACCTCTGCATGTTTTAGTTAGTTAGTATTTCATCTTTTTAAATACACATAATTTTTCTCCATGGTTACAAACCAGGTTTGTTGATTCTCTGTCCTGGCTGAGCTTCCAATTTCTATTCAGCTGGTTCATGATCTGAGTACTTCTATTATAATGAAAATCCTGAACAGCACAACACATTTTTATCAGCTACTATTCATTTAATCTCAGCTACTATTTTAAAAGATCTGATATTAAGTAATTAAAAATTCTAACAGCAAAGCTAAGTTTGAATTTGAATACATCTGTAATAAATTTTGCCTACTTTAAACTGGTAATTTGCCATCATTTGCCAACAATGCCAAGCTGTGTGGTGGAGTCAACAAGCTGGAGAGAAGGGATGTCATCCAGACAGACTTGAGAGGTGGGCCTGTGCAGACCTCACAAAGTTCAACAAGGCCAAGTGCAGAGTCCTGCACCCAGATTGGGGCAATCCCAAGCAAAAATATAGGCTGGGTGGAGAACGGATTGAGAGCAGCCCTGAGGAGAAGACTTGAGGGTGTTTGTTGAAGAGAAGCTCAACATGATCCATCCATGTGTACTTGCAGCCCAGAAATCCAGGAATTCAACCAGTCCTGGGCTGCATCCAAAGCAGCATGGCCAGCAGGTCAAGGGAGGGGATTCTGCCTCTCTGCTCTGCCCTGGTGACACCCCACCTGGAGAGCTGCCTTCAGTGCTGGGGCACCCAGCATAAGGACATGGACCTGCTGGACGGAGTCCAGGGGAGAACCATAAACTTGATCATTGGGCTCCCCAGAGAAGACTCCAGGAAAATCTTTGAACAGCTCACCCTAAACCTACCCCTAAAAGGGCCTACAATAAAGCCAGACTTTTGACAAGGGTTAGCAGTGACAGGACAAGGGAGAATGGACTTCAGCTGAAAGAGGGTAGATTTAGATCAGGTATTAGGAAGAAATTCTTCTCTATGGGGGTGGTGAGACACTGGAACAGCTTTCTCAGAGAGATTGTGGATGCCCTGTTCCTGGAAGTGTTCAAGGCAAGGCTTCCAAACCATTCTATGATTCTATGATATGAAAATAAAATCCATTACTGAATGCTGGAATTTTCAAGCTTTTCATAAATCAATTGTTGCAGAAGAGCATCATACATTTCGCATTATAAAAAGAAGAAATCAAAAGTATAACATTAGCTTTCAGAAGTCTCCCAGAAAAGGCTTTCTCCATCCCATTGCTATATATCCATTAAGTTAAATCTTCCTGTTAGAAAACGCAATATTCCTAGTTATTCTTTAGTAACAGAGTGTGCCACTGTAACACAGTGGCCATTTTACTGTGTGGCTTTCCCATACTATGACCAGGTATTAGATCTCCTTCTTAATTAATTTTATATTCAGCATCTTCAAAGGAACAAGAGCTTTAATGTAACCTTTTTTTTTCACAGACAAAATTAAAATGTTATTATACTAATTAGTACATTATCTGTAAAGAAAGTACTGGATACTGATTCTGTAATTCCATCCACATTATCTTACATACATTTCACTTCTTGAAGTACCACAGAGAGGCACTGGATCCTGGTATGACATGATCCACCGCAGGGACCCCTGGAGATCTCCAGTGCAGCCTTCTACTCGAAGCAGGGTCTGCTGTGCCAGGTACACCCACAACCACTACCTCCAGAGTCCAGCCATGTATTTCATGTGCATCCATCCAGACCACAACGTACCCATATCTTTGCTATAACAATACTATGGGAAGATAGTTTCAAAAGCCATACTAAAGTACAGGTAAACAAAATCTGCTACTCTCTCCTTGTACACAAATCCCCTCATTTTATTACAAAAGACAACCAGGTTGGTCAGGCATGATCTACCCTTGAAAAGCCCACACTGACTGTTCACAATCACCTTCTCCTTCATGCCCCCATGAAATCTCTGTCACATTCTAAAAGGATCCAACTCCACAATATTGCTTCTGTATCAGCACTTTAGTTTGCACTAGAAGCAGATTCTTAAAGCAAGTCTCCCCCAGTCATTCCCACTTCTGTGATCTCCATCATAGCATAGTCTCAGAGCAAATGAGCTGGAGGTGCTCCAGGGGCAAATCTAGACAGACCAACCACTAACAGTCCACAGAATCAGGCTAGAGCTAATCTGAAATCAAACTGAATTGGGAATGTTCAGTCCATCTGTCTTATTCCACAAATCTACCTGTATTCAGATGTGCTACCTGCCAACACAGGATATAATTTTGATGCTTACCAAAGCCATGCCCCTATCCAAAGTAAAATACTAATGCACATGTCCTAGGATGAAATAGACTTTTTGGAATGGATTATTTTCTATCATCATTTTATGCTTCATTCTTCAAATCCCAGATGGTCTAAATACTTGTTTGTTTTGAAAAAAAAAAAAAGTCCTTTACTCAGCTCACTGGTGGTAAATTTCCCTGAGTAAAAGAGTCAGCAAATCTCAAAGACTTCTGAGCACATCAGGTTAGTACAGTGACAAACAGGCAGCTACAGCAAGCAGCTGAGGGCCTGAAGGTCACTTGGCACAACTTGTATGAGTGAATCTAAATGCTTTTGCCCTCCCTGAAGACTTGGACCACAATCTTGCCTCCCACAGGAATGGTCGGTACCAAGTCTGTGGACACTGAAAAGCTTTAGCACAGGGATTTTTCAGCTTTCTGCTGCATTCTGTGAGAACTTTACGTTTCTCACAGAAATTATGCAAAATACTGTCAAGGGTTTTTGTAAACTATTTCTCTATCTTTGCACTTGCTGTTTTCCAAAGGACTGTTATGATATCCTGAAAGAAATATTTTGAAATGGGTGTTGAGTGGACTGACCAATCACCCTGATGGGTGGTTGGTCAGAGGTCCAATAATCTTCTGCCATGCTGGCAACTCAACTTATAAAATCCGATTTATAATTAATTAAATCAGCCATTTTCTCCGGACTTTGGTCGTGTCTTTTCTCATCGTCCTGGGCTCAACAGTGACACAAGTCATATTTTGGATATGATCTGGAAGACTGCTGATTAGCATAGGACACAACTATGCAAGGGAAAATGCTAACATTTTAACAGTTATGAGCAAATGCATTCTAGTGTTTGGCACTCTGCCATGGCCACCTTAGTGTACTCTTACTGACTGCATCTCTGTAGTGTAGGCAGTAGTAATTCCCACCCACAGAAGAGTACCATTTGAGTGGAATATTATTCTGCTTATACAGCAGTTACTCAACATCCAACAAAAATTCCCATATCCCAAAGTAGGGCTATACCTTTAAATCATAGGTTACCCTGTACCACCAGTGGAAAAGTTGGAAACTATTAAGTCTTGAAAAACTAAGGTAAGGTGTTATGTTCCAGTTAACTGAAACAGTCATAAAAAGTTTCTGTAGAACTCATTAGCGAAAGCACCTTAATTTCACATAAGAACATGAATTAGTTCCACAAGATATCTGATCTGTAAATATCAAGCAAGCTGATGAAAGACTGTTTAGGCTGCAATTTATAACTAGCTTATCTAATTTTTTATTCTGTGCAATAATGTTCAAGATGATAATTTTCCATTATATTTAAGCAAGAAAATACTTTTCAGTATTTCTTGCAGATTATATGTGGAGAACATAGAATACTGCTTTGATTGTTCATTTAAGTCACACCCAATTAAATGTAAGATAGAGAATTAATTCTCAGTGAGCAGAAGCCCTCCTAATGAAACATCAACACTACAAATAAAAGCAGACATTATAGTCAGACTAGTCAGTTACAGAGAAATGGTATTCTTAGACATAATAATGTTTCCTCATCTTTCGTTTTGGAGAATGTTTTGATTACTTAATCTAAATGGAAAAGATCCATTCTTCCCTAGGACAAGAGTTTTTCAATTTATATTGATAATACTCTCTTGGCTGGCCTCTATTTGCCGAAGTTTCACAGAAATACTTGAAAAATAATGATGCTCTGCAAAACAATCTACTTTTTACCACTTATAAATTCCGTCCAAAAGGAATTTATAGAACATCCTTATGTTAATCTCACACCTCAGTGCTATAAACTATGGCAACAGGTTGGTGGATTTTTTTTAGTTTTATTTCTTAGTTCTGCTAAATATGCTGGGCTAAGCCATAATTTTTCTAAGGTAGAATAGTCTGCCTTACAAAAAACATTTTTATAGTTCTCCCAGAGCAGACAACCCTAACATTAATTGCTTAAAATTATACATGAAACACTCTTTGTACTTTCTTGTGGCACTTAGCGATGAATGACATATTGGACTAATAGAGGGGAAATTTTATAAATTTTAAAAGATTAATTCTTCAATTTATGCTATAAATTGATGAAGCAAGAGGTTTTTATGAAACAGAATTAGATGGACCCTGGTCAGATTAAAATGACACTGGTATTATGAGAATTACAGAGTCAACTCCAGCAGGTTTACTGCATTTAGGTATTTTTTGCTATGAAAATTACAGCCAATTGACACTAAGTTAAGCTCAGCGACATTCATAAAAGTCTGTCAAACTGCCAGAAGATAGAGAGAAGAACCAGAGATAGCAGAGACTTAAGTATGGACTTTCTCTACTACATGAAGACACAAATAATCCATTAAAAACAACCCAGTACTCCCTGATGTCTAGGTAACACGTCTCTGCTTACTCACTCCTTTCACATCCATTCTCCTTTTTATAACTACCCTATAATGTTTCTGGTTGTTGAAGGAAAAAAATTTTTTTTTTTCTCAACTGAAATGGAGCGCCTACAAGAATACATGTTCAGCTAATGAGAAAATCTGATTTATTTTTATTAGATCTACAGCAAAGATTATGAAGAAAGAGCACAAGCTGGTGAAGTACAGAAGTAGAGGAGTAAATAAGCACAAGAGCACATAAGCACTATTAGTCACAATAAACTAAAAATTGAAGAGATGACAAAAAATCCCTAAATCAAGTCAGCTTGTCAACTGTTGGTTGGTTTGGATTTTTTCCTCACTGTCAGTAAAATATTACACATTTTTTCCTCTTTCCTGAAAGGAATTTGAAAGGAATATTCTTGAGGATTTAGTCACAGATGCTTCCAACTGCTACAAGATTGCCCTCAGTAAGAATTACAAATCTAATTTTTGTTTTCTTATTCAAAAGGTTCAATTACAGGTAGTAAAAGTAAGAAGAACAAAACATTCCTTCAAGCTACAATTTAAATTTGACTCTCTGACACAAATAACAGAGAGGTCTTTGGGATTATGCATGCAAATCAGATCTAAACTATTTCAGTGTATTTATTCTCTCCAGCAGGTTGTTGTAGTAGCATTTTAAAGACGAGAGGACACAGTAAGCTACAGCAGGGGAAGTTTAGGTTGGACATTAGGAAGAAGTTCTTCACAGAAGGGGTGACTGAGCAATGGAATGGGCTGCCCAGGGAGGTGATGGAGTCACCGTCTCTGGAGATGTTTAAGAAAAGACTGGATGGGGCACCCAGTGCCATGGTCTAGTTGTCAAGGTGGTGTTAGGTCTTAGGTTGGACTCCATGATTTCGAAGGTCTTTTCCAACCTAGTTAATTCTGTGATTTTGTGATTTTGACAACTCAGACTTCATACTTGCTTCCTGGGCCATCTTCCTAAACCATCTACCTTTAGGAGTATCCACATATTTCAAAGCTACATATGCTTAAAGCAGACAGCTTTCTTACTGGATTAAGCATGTTTTTTGAAAAGACTATGTTGCTTTTCAAAGTCCTTTGAGACCAACGTGTCCTGCTACATCCCCAACTTTGATCGTTTAAACAGAGTTGTGACAATGCCATGCTTTTTTTAATGTCCCGTTTAACAAAAAACTTACAGCTGTTAAAACTTCTGAATATCTAATTTCAATGAAGAAACTCATTTCTTGTAAATGGAAGGTTTTAAGTCTCATCTTCTGAAATTTTATAAGTAGAAAGTTTGGTACATACCAAATTTCACTTGGGAGCAAAGCTGTATAAGTCTAAACAGTGAATAAATTAGCCCATATACAATTTCTGCCATCCTTGCCTTGACACTATGGAAATGACACTGTGGAATGAAGTGGTAAATCAGTCTTAAACTAATGCCAGTCAATTATTTCATCTACAGTACATTTCAGTAATTTTCTAACGTAAAGTGAGTGTGAAGTTTATCTTAAATATATGAAGGAAATTGGAGGTTTGTGTAGAGTTAAGATACAGTGGGTTGAAGTATATCTATTGTCTACAGGTTATCAGAAGACTGAGAAGGTCTTTGTTTAATGTTTGATAACCTTGGAGGACATATAATTTCTACAGATAGTAAGAATAAAATTTTCTTGCCTTACGAATTGCAAATGGTACTACCATAATTTATTCCGTGATTATCAGTCACAGAAGTGGAAGAAGTATCATACAGCTAGCCTGTGGACACTGAAAAGCTTCAGCAGAGAAATTTTCCAGTTTTCTGCAGCATTCTGTGAGAGCTCTGTGTTTCTCACGAAAGCTATGAAAAACACTGCTACAGGTTTTTGTAAATAATTCTTTTATCTTGCAGCTGTACAATGTTTTGCAATATTGTTATGTTTAGTTGCAGAATTGTTTTGAAATGGGTGTTGTAGGATTTAGCCAATCATCCTGACAGGTGGATAGTCAAGGGACTAATCAATTGATGCCATTCAAATGACCTAGAGAATATAAACTGGTCTGTAAATAAATAATTGATCCCGCTTTTCCTGGATCCTGCCTGCCTCGTTTCTCTCTGACCCTGGTAGAACAGTGACAGCTAGCCCATGTATAATACAGTTTTTGTCAGAGAATAATGTCTTTTTTACCCCTCTACTTTTCAGGTATTATTAATACAGACACATACAGTATGCACACATGTTCCACTAGAATCAAAGATTCCTTTAATGATCACAAAATCCTGTAAAACAGGCTGGGAGATTTTAGAACAGTAAAGTTACTCTTCAAAGCACACGAGGAAGTCTAATCCTTTTATGTAGTGTATTTTTTTCCCTTATTATTCAAAAAAGAGCATTCTGTTTAGCACACCCAGCATATGCACCATATGATGCACCAGATGCCTTTGTAAATAATTCATATCTTAATGAAAAGTACAATAAATAGTTGCATAAAACCATGTGATGATGCAACTGATAACTACCCTTTCAAAACTAGAAAAAGAGGAGATTTTATAAAGAGCAATAGCTATATCACAAAATAATACTGCCACACTGAACTGGCAACATATGCTTAATTATGCTTCAACTGTATTCTGTAAATGAGCACACAGCACAGATTACTGTATATCCTTAAATTGCTGTTCCATCAGGGCTTGTGAAGGGTGGCAAAAGAATGTCTAAATGCTGCATTTACAATGCCTAAGACAGCAGGATATGTTGAGAAAGAGAGGAAAAGACACATGACATAAAATTAGATTGTAATGCCTGCTTGAAGAGAGTATTTTACTGGTATAGAAGATACTAGCATTTTATTAACACATCTATGAGTAATTCCTAAAGCCTTTCTAAAAATGTGACTAAATACTGTTAAGATAGGATTTGTATGGAAAGATGTGCCCATAAATTTCCTTGCAGTATGTATGTCTTAGCTGCAGCCAGTGAAACAAATGAAAAATCTATCTCTTTGCCTGTTGATTTAACAGGTTTTCTAGAGAGGAAGATGGCAACACACTTTTGACAAACAGCTTTCAAATATGCATGTGTCCTCATGCTATCCAGTATGAGATCAATTCTTCTGACACTTTCCTCCAATAAACTTACTATTTGTACATAGACCTAGAGGAAAAACACAGCTTCTATGGAGGAAACAAAATAACATTCCTTACTATCTCCCATTTTGTTTAGCACTGTTTTGAATGTGTAGTTTTGTTCTTGTCTATTTTTCATGTTACATATTAGCATTATATAAGCTACATAATATATCCATGTTCATGGTAATCCTAAACATACTAGTCCTTAGTTAGACAAGTAGCAGCAGCCAGTAAATTAAATGAATGAGATTTCTCCAAAGTCTACATCCATTACTGGATGGGACAGGATAGTGAATTATATAGTGAGGGGAAAAAAATAAATCTAATTGAGATACAAAAGACAACTTTGAAAATTATTCTCTACATAATATATGGGGAAGTTTTGTCAGGTATTCACAAAATGTAAAGTACTGAAAGACAATTTCGTCAATCCAAATTTACAAAGAAAACCCCAAAATCAACTCCAAGCCTTAACTGAAATCTCTTTCCTTCAGTTTTTCCACTGGTAAAAGTAGGAACAATAATGCTCACCCACTATACAGTGTACTCTGAAACTTACCATGTTACTATTTACAGTTTCTCTGGTGTACAGATAGATGTTAACATCGGTTAGTAAGAACCAGTGTTGTATCACTGTGGAAAAGCTGTCCACCAGCATGCACACTGCTTTTTCACTGGCTGTGTGAGAACAGACCATCACAAAACAGAGGCTGAGCTACTCTGAGCCCCATTTCAAGTCAGTCCATTGTAGTTAAGCCTCCTGCAAAACTTGGGCATAAAAGAATTCCCATCAAAAGGTAGAACCAACAAACTGTTGTTTTGTGGCAAGGAAAAATCATCAGGAGCTCATGATACAGATTTGACAACAAAAGGTTTTTATTCCAGCCCTGAGTAAGACTGCTTCTGTGATCCTCAACAAATCAATTAATCTCTACTGCACCTCGCTATAAGTACTGATTTCAATCAAGGAAGTGCTATGGAATTCCGCCACTCAGACTCTGGAAAGTGTGTTTACAGTGCGGATGTTAAGCATCCATGAAAAAAAGCTACTCCAGATGCACATTGCACAGCAGATGGCATTACACAGAACCTGCCTGTTTAGGGAAAAGGTTTCTCCTCAATTTTTAATCATCTGGTGACTTAAAATTCTCAGATAAACTCTGCAAAGGTAAAAATCCCAAAACAACAGGCATGAAACAGTCATGCAATTTTGGCATGGTGGAGGGAAGCATTATAAGGTTAATGATTTTAGAGTATCATACAGCATGAGCATGTACAATGCCTCTTTAAACACAGTACAAAAAACCCTTATGTTTTGCATTGATTTTCCTTCCCAGAACTTCTCTGAATACTACAAATGCATTTTGTCCCCATAACAATCTGAACTTCACAAGGAGATGATAAATGAGATAATATTGATTAGATTGCCAAAGGGTTCCAGCTCTTCAAGGTTATATCCTTTAGAGAGTTTGTAAATCTCATTACAGAAATCTGCCTGTTGATTTACATAAATAAAGAGTGGCAGAAAGGTTCCAGCATGACAGCTCTCACTGGAGTCACGCTGTTCTTCAGACAGAAAGTTCCAACAAGCAGGTACAGAAGAGCTCAAAACAGTAGAATCAGCTTCCCTTTTCCACACAAAACAGACCAATAAAATTTAGATCATATCTGCAATAAGAGTATTACTGAAAAAGAGTGTCTGGAGTGAAACAAAGTCTTGGGCCTCAGTTGGCTTTAACTGGCAGCTTCATCTGTAATATGAAGGATGAGTAAGTCCACTAAATTGTTCCTAATACTTTAACATACAGTTTTTATAGTAAATGAATCTTAACTTCAGATGAAAGTCAGCATGAGCCTTTTCTTGATTTTGGTGGTGGAAAAAAACCCAAAAGATGTCAAGCAGCACAACAAAAAGCAAGTGCAATAATCTGCTGAATTCCCCTGGAGTTATGCACTTACTCTCAGCTAAAGGAGGACAAGAAGAGGCACCTATACTAGCCATCTGGTTTTTAAAAAACTTCAGATTTCTCCCTGAGACGGGGGCGGGGGTGGGAGTGGTGTGGTAATTTTGAGGTGTGGGGAAGAGTATATACTGGAAAGAACCAGGGGTCCTTCTGTCCTGATGGGCAGGAGTCACCAGTGCACGACACCAGCCACAAAGGCTGACAGCATTAGCAACAACAGAGGGCAATCCACATAATCATTTCCCTTTTCTTGGCACTCATTACACTGCACCCAGGTTTTAGGTCCTGCAACACAAGAAACACTCTGACAAACGAGAGCAAGTCCCATCAAAGCCCACTGAAATGGGCCAGGGGCTGAAGCACTTCCCCTCTGAGGAGTGGCTGAGTAAGCTGGGCTTGCTTGAACATAAGGAAGTAGTGGCTTTGAGGGAGGACCTAACAGTAACCCCCTACCCCCCCCAGTTCGCCATGAAAACAACCCAGCAGGGAGCAGCTTGCACAGAGAAGTTGAGCAGGCCCCATCCTTGGAGGTTTCAAAGATGCATTGGGAAAGGACTTGAGCAACCCAATCTGAATTCCACGCAGTCACTGCTTTCAGGGGAAGGTTACACTCATGGACCTCCCAAGGTCCCTTTCAACCTGAATGAGTCTGATTAGTGTTTGCTGTTGCTATTATTGAGATGCCACTGACAAGCAGTATTAGGTGTCAAGTTTTGTAGGAATATGGTCATGCCCTGTTCCTTTCTGCTGAGCTCTACTACCATTTCTATTCTAAGCAGTCTCTGAACTCTCAAGTCAAAGTGATTCTATTTATATTCATCTCATAAGATGTTTAAAACATCAGAAAAAAAAACCGGCTTACAATATGAAACACAGAGCTGAGGTGTAAAAGGAATACAAATGCTGTTCTTTTTCTGAGCAGCAGGTGGGCACAAGTCTTATTTCCATTAAGACGATAAAGCCATAAGCTTGAATATGTTTTTTCATCCCTTTGATATGTGTTTTCATGGAGATATGTACACGTAAAAGCCATATTCAGATTTGGTTTGTGAAAGCAAGGAAGCCAAGCAAAGAAAAATAAAACATTTGATCACTCTGATACTTAGTAAGTGCTTGGTAAAGTTCTTTAATAGGATCTTGAAACTATTAATTTCACAGATTTTTAGGGGAAAAAACCATCTTCCCAAATAAGTGGGAAGACAAGAAAATTTACACTAGAAAGTAATTATTAGGCTTCACACAACAGAGTACACGGACACTTTCTCCCTGTCATTAAGCTTCACCATCTGTTTTCTTGTGTTTGCCATCCCCAAAACAGAACACAAATTCTGTTCACTTCACAGCAAAAGTTTCTGAAATGAGCTTTTGACCAGCAAGGAATTTTAATAAAAAATGAGTATCTGGGAGAAAAAGCTTCAATTAGTAAGTATATCCTATTGATTTGTATTGTGGCGTAGACAGATCTTGGAAATAATCTTGAAATCCATGCCACGTCAGTACTGAAAACTTTTCATAAAAATCACAGGAAAATTGAAGCTTCTGACAGTCACATACAGTATGACTGAATGGATTCCAAACTTACTAAAACACTGGTTTGGAATATTAATGGTGGTCATCTATTTTACAAAAATGTCAAGCTTAAATGTTGACCCTGAAAAGATAGCTAGGGAGAAGACGACACCGATGTGTGTGGTAACATGACACCTAGTGTTCAGTTTCAGGAAGCTTCAGTATTGGTGGATGCCAAATGCTGAAGAAACATCAATGCCCCAGGACTTACTTTCCAAAAAGGTAGATCATTATACTAGCATCTCTAACCAAGTGCCTAAACCACACAGACACAGTGAAAATCGAGAGGAGGAAAGGAATAGAAAATCTGCCTGTGCTGCACTTGCGCTTCCTACTGAGTACACAATTTGGGTAAGTGCAGAGAAGAGTGCTATCCAAACAAGTTCCATGTTGCTGGTTTTTGGGGTTGTTTTTTTTTTAGTTTCTGCTGCAAAAAAAAAACCATGTACCTATTGCTTTTTTTCTGGTTTTGTATGGAAGTTATTAGAAAACTGGATTTACGACGTATAATATACACAAGTTTAAGAGAAGGGTCCCTATTTAAAAAAAAAAAACAAACAAAAACACAAAAAAGGTTTATTTATACATAGCAATGAACTGTACATTTATTTCTTAATTTAAAATCCTGGTATATCAATAGTACAAGTGCTTGTTAGGCTATCATTCCCTTCCAAGCTTGTAGCAACACAATGAAAACCACACTAACTAATGCATACTAGATAAATGAGACCATAAAATCCATGTAAGATCATGGCACAAGCACTTTAATGTAGTAACAATTACTAAGAGATATGATCCCTTGAGTATTTCTAAGGGCAAAGGGGGGAAAGGATTATATGAGAAATTAGAACAAAAAGTTCACTATAGGTAGAGGAAACATACACTGCTTCACTGCTTTTTGAAATCAGATGAGTAAGAATCCATGTCTGATACTGAATAAAACAGGTGTCAAAAATTACACTAAGACTGGCGAAACATTAGAGACAAGGTCTGACTGAAACTTCTGTTCCATAAAACAGAACATAAACAACTGCACTTCGAGAAGTTTATAGATACACTGTGCGAAACATTCTTAAAAGAGAATTAACATTAAGAATACGAAACAAATTAGTATTGTATTTCAAATCTAGCATTCTGTCTTTACTTTAAAAGTATGCTGAGTTACTTCCAGGGAGTAGTTTTAACTGTTATTCTCCCAAAGAGAAAAAAACACCAAGACAACCCATTTATCTTTAAGTATTAATATTGTCTAGGTACCAGAATCCCAAACAATTAATTTGACTCAGCAAGCAATATATAGTAAACAATAACTACTGTTATTATATCTTATTTCTGAGAAAAATGTGCACACAGTCAATACACAGATATTAAAATACACATTTTTCTTTTAACAGGGTAAACAAATCTAGATTCCAATACTGTTAAATAACTCAGAAGATGCAAGTCAAACACTTATCACACTGTTAATTAAACATCAAGTTCTTATTTTTCAATACATTTTGAGCATAATTTTCTTCAGAAATTTAGTATGTGGCATATCTGGGGAGCCAAGCAGTTATGAGCTCACCTAAATAAATGTCTGCCATAAGATGTCCCTGTTGAACTTAAGAGCCTAAATGGTTTTTTTTTACTAAAGACTATATATTTATTCCTTCTTTCAAGTGTATACCTCTATTTAAAATAGTCAGGAAAGTGAAGCTAAATTTGTCGGTTTTTTGGAAACACACAGCTTGCCAAAGCCTTAGATTCATAGCACTATTTCTCATTTAGGGTCAAGATAAATTCTGTGGTCACAGGCCTTTAGTTCCTATCATTCTTGTCCAAAAGGTCAGTTCACCATTCATGAAGTGTCTAGTTTGGTCCCAGGCAGAAGTCCCATGAGTAACGGCAGAAGTCCCATGAGTAACGGCAGAAATGGCATGTCCTATTGGTCTTAAACATACACATTTGACACAACTACAAGAATACGAGTCACAAATTTCACCTGATGATAGTGATTATCCCTCACCTTTAATGCTGAAATATCCTGAACTGCCATACAACCTACTCAGCTGTTAACATTTTAGATAATTGCTGCACAGATTATTTTTGTAGTTCATGAACAGGTCTTACAAATTAAGAACTGTGAAACACCTTTAAAACACAGAGGATTCCACAATAGGCTTGATTCCATTATTTCTTTTTGAATTATAGAAATTCTAAAAGCCCAAAGGTTAAATTTATGCATCTCTTCACACATAGTCGAAAGACTGATGCAAATACATGGTGTCAAAGCTGTGTCAGACAAGAAACAGTTTGTTTCCACAGATTCATGTACAGCTGTCATACATGTTTATGATGTCAGGTGTCCTCTGTCCTTTTCTTCTACACTTGAATTTCCAAATATTACTTTCAGTTTTATGATTATAGAAGCTTGAAGTAGTTACAAATTCACTGTGAGGGAGAACATGTCTCTAAGTCAGTTTTCATGCAACTGAGACAGCTTCTAAACAACACTCTGGATAAAACATTAGGAAGATGAACACAGAATTTCTTTTAAAAATTGCAAGTCTGTAGTCACCGAAATATCTCAAAGGACAGGGCAAAAAAAATTAAAAGGCTGTTTATTTTAGCACCGGTACATATTTTATATATATACAATGAATAATTTTTTAGCTGGTGACTGAAAACGATTGTGATGACGTTTCAACAAAACAACTTTACATGCCAAAAAGAGCGGCATGTTATACCACAGTCTGCAATGATTTTAAAAGGTCCGCAGGACAGACCTACTACATTTTATATACACGAGGACAGCGGAGAACCGCCGTCAGAGGGCATCGTTCATGAATGATTTGCCAAATACGCTGCCGTGAAGTAGCAAGTTATTTTCTAACTCCCTCACGGGCTTCTCTCAAAAGTGTGTGAGGTGCTAAATACATCCAAGTAGCTAATTTTTTTTTTCCTATCATCGCAGGCTTGCAGTTGAGTTTCAAACTGAGTGATTCAACGCGGTCCCCGGGAAACTCAACCCTCACGCTGCAGCCTGTCACGGCGGGTTGAAAATCGCGATCAGGATCAACCGGGACACGTCCCGCCCGGCCGCGCCTGGGCCCCGGTGCCGCCCGGCTGCGGGAGGGAGGCGGGATGGCGGCCGTCCCGCCTGGGCAGCCGCGGCAGCTGCCTCCTCGTCGCTGCGAGAGCCCCGCCGACAGCCCGAGCCCGCACCGCACCGCACCGCCCCGCTCCCGGTCCCTCGTGCAGGCGCCTCCCTCCCGCCCT
>VZTD01002360.1:163760-204014 GCA_013397725.1 Rhagologus leucostigma
GGAGAGGAAGGCGGTGGCGTGGCGCTGGCTATTTAACTTGGCTCTTCGGCGGGGGAAGGTTCCGCCGCTCCTGCTCCCCTCCCCTCTGCGGCCGCATCCCGACAGCCGAGCTCTGGGTGCTCCTGCGAGCGCTGCCGCGCTCCTCCCCGACACCGCACGGCTCCGCTCGGCCCGCCCGCGCCGCCCCGCGGGGCAAAGGCGGGCGGCCGCTCCGGCCTCCCGCGCCCCTCCGGTGGGGCAGGGGGGCTGCTGCTGGGGGAAGGTGGGCGGCGTGGCGGGGCTGTGAGAGTGAAGGTGCTGCCACTCCGAGAGCAGCTCCCCTCGCTTTATCCGCGCCCGTAGTGGGCACTTGTGCCTCGTGTTGGGTCATAAGCGACAGCCACACATGGCCCCCAGCGCAGTAAAGCACATGGCCCTTGCTCACTGACCTCTGAATCAAAACCAAGAGTAGTTTGACATCCCTCGTATATTCTTGGTACCCTTGGCATTGTGTAACACCTGGCCGGGAAAAGTCCCCAATCCTATGCATTGCCGTGACATTTTGCTCTTCTGTGCATCTTCGTCTTCCATCCAAGTTCCTAACCGTGGTCCGTGGCCCTGACTATCAGTTTTGGGGGAGCTTCTTGCAGTCCAGTGGTAGCAATGTTGAAGCTGATCCTAAAGCAAAGAAGCTCATCCTGGTGCTTAACGTGCCAGTAGGCATATATTTCTACTCTTAAGAGGAGAGATGGGAAAGCTTTTAACTTTTCTTATCACTTGATTTAAAAAATATGTGCTTTATGCACATACCCTTCTGTTTTCTTACCTAAATGTAATTTGAAAAGACATCTCTGTTTCCTTTTGAAGCCTCTACCTTTGTCATGCACAAATAGATGAGAAAGTATGACTGGAGTTGACCAGGCTTTTTATAAAGTTACTTTTAGAGTTGGGGTTTTTTTTCCCACTGCTGAAGCAGCATGAGTAAAGCAGGAAAGAAACACGCATCATCTTTTTCTTGGAGATAAATCTATACAAAATATTGCTTGTCACTGCTATATTTTACCCTAGAATGACTTCCTCTCTTCTCAGGTTTCCCTGGTCAAAAAATACCTGATAATATCCCTGTCTACTCTTTGATCTTCACATGTACCAGAGCCCTGGAGGAAATGGGGAGGGGTGTACAAGAGGGCATTTTGCTCTGTGGGATTATGGGGTTTCATTTGCTCTCCAGGGCTGCTCGGGGTCCTTCACTTGTGCCTGAGTTGTTTTCTTTACCAGGCACAGAGGTCTGGAGTTCGACATGCAGCAAGGAGTCGGTGCCGTTCTCCTAAAGAGTTGGAGTTCGTACTCAAGGCAATCTGCACCACTCCATCCTGTGCATAAAAAGCCATTTATCTCACTCCGTGCCTGTAGAAAAGTGCATGACAACATACTGGAGTGTGAAATGTTGGAAGAGATGAGGCTGGGCCACTGCCTCCCATGACCATCCAAACTTACATGCATGCAGACACTGTGGGAGGTATGAGTCTGCTTAAGACTGAAGACAATCAAAGAAAGCAAAGCCACACAGATGAGCTGCACTCTCTTTGGAGGTGGATTGCTCCTGGCTCCATGGGAGTTGCCAGGAACCAGCAAATACCAGCAGCAATCCTGATGGGTATTTGCTATTATGAATAATAGTTTTGCTGTGACTACAAACTTGTTCCCACCTCCAGCATTGCTTCTTATGGTTCTTCTTCATAAATAGGGTACGTAAGTGGGGATTAAAAAGTGGAGATGCAAGTTCGTGTAAATATAAAATAAATGGCATAGCTGTATGGTAATGTACAGGAATGATAATATATGGGAAAAGAACTTATTCTGTAGAATATTTCTCTTTACCTACAAGCTGTACTTTTTAAACTTAAAAATCCTTGTCAGTTGATATAGTTAAGCCTTTTACACAATATGTGACTTCCTGAACAGCCTATCTTAACAGTGAAAATTACATAAATGATTTCTGGAATTCACCAGAAACTGGATAGAATCAGACAGCCAATGAACTATTAATGTTAATTTCTTTTTGGAATTAACAAGTGCCCTTCACTGAATTATATTTTCCTATGGTATTGCTGTACTGAACATAAGTGGGTACATATAATTTGGGGAAGGATTAAGAAAAAATAAATTAATTATTTTGTACTTAAGTTGAGCTAAGCCAATTTGTGATAACCTCATCTAATGCTTTATTTCAAGGGATGATCAGGTTTAATAGCTTAAGAAACCCATGAGCTTCTTTAGGAGTTGATGTCTCATCCAGTTAGTTACTAGATGAAAGCTTATATGCATCTTTCCCTTTTTTCTTTTTGAACATTTTCAGTTTTACTGCAAAAGGTTTCGCTTTTGCCATTTCTGAAATAAAGCAAATGGAAGCTAGCTGTCAAGTAGCTATTTTAGTGATGACAGTTTTTGTTTTTCTGGATTACATTAAATCCTATAATTTGGAATAAGGCAATTATTTGAAAATTTCATAAATATCTACAAAATATCAAGAAAGTAGTCATGCAAAGAGACAGCAGTTCAAGACAATGCAGAATGTTTTCGATAAGATGATTTTAAGTCAAACTCATTATTTTGGGATGTTACATTAGATAATTGCCAAGAAGTTTCATTCAGATCTGACTTGGCTCACAACAGGAAAATTGCAAATTGTGCAAAAGATTTGAATAAAATCAGCATGCATGAAAACAGATGCAAACTGCTGAATGTGGAAGGTATCATATTACAGAACTGTCTTTATTTGTTTCTGTTTTCATACACATGCTTGCCTTTGTACATACAAGGACACACACACCTACAGAGATGATATTTGGCTTAGAGAATGGAAACAGAAGACTATTAGCACTAACCCAATAAATAACTTATTTTACTAAGATGTCAAGGATAAAGGCTTTTTCCAGAGAAGTGGATGAAAGAATATAATTTGGTTTTCCAGGAAATGTAGGTATGCAGACCTTAGAAATATAGGTCTGCCTATACAAAAACCTTCACAAAGCTATTGAAGTCAATTTTTGTCTTAATACAAACTCCAAAATTTGCAGATGCTGTTTTATTTTTTAGATGTTAATATTTCCTGTAGTAATCAGAAAGGAGGCCCTTTTGTAAAACTTAATTGCTTTGTGAACTTTATTATAGCTAATATTTTACTACCAAAATAAATGTTCCAGCATTTAATTTTGTGTTGTGGGAAGAGATCAAAGACATGGGAAAGTAAAGCATACTTTTTAAAGTATATTGGGTTTGCATGGCCGACCTTTGGTAGTGGGGGGCTACAAGGGTGGCTTCTGTGAGCTGCTTCCGGAAGCTTCCTCCATGTCCAGCAGAGCCAGTGCCAGACAGCTCCAGGATGGATGTGCCCCTGGCCAAGGCTGGGCCAATGAGAAATGGTGGTAACACCTACGGGATAACACAGTTAAGAAGAAAAAAAAGAAAAGTGATTGTGCAGATGTAATTGTGGCCAGAGTAGAGCGAGATGAGAACATGTGAGAGGAACAGCTCTGCAGACACCAGGGTCGGTACAGAAGGAGGGGAGGAGGTGCTCTAGGTACCCTGCAGGCCTTGGTGAAGACCATGGTGAGGTAGCTGTGCCCCTGCAGCCCATGGAGGAGACCCATGCCAGAGCAGGTGGATGCCTGAGAGGAGGCTGTGACCCTGTAGGAGGCCCATGGTGGAGCAGGGTCCTGGCAGGGACCTGCCGACCTGTGGAGAGAGAAGAAACAATGAATGATAAACTGACCATAACCCCCATTCCCATCTGCAGGGAGAGGAGGAGAGCTGGGAAGAAGGGATGGAGGGAGGGAAGGTGTCTGTAAGATCTTCTTTTACTTCTCATTATCCTGCTCTGATTTTGTTAGTAATAAAATTAATTTCGCTAATTTGCATCTGTTTTGCCTGTGACAGTATTTGGTGAGTGATCTCTCCCATTCCTTATCTCAGCCTATGAACTCTTTGTTATATTATCTCTCCTCTGTCCAGCTGCCAAGGGGAATGAGAGAGTGGCTTTGGTGGGTGACTGGAATCCAGACAGAGTCAAGCCACTACAACAAGTTAGAAGTTTTTGACTTGGAAATCACAGATAAGGCATCATAAAAATGCCAGATGTCCCAGGGAAACTGCTGCCTGTCCTGATGAGGATGCTGCCATTTAGCCACCAGTATTTTCCAATTTAGGGGGAGTAAGGAAGATACTAGTATGCTGACAATCAGCCTTACATGCCCATCTCAATCTGCTCTCCATTTGCCACTTTTATTGTGTCAAACTCAGGAGTTAGGGACAAATTACAGAAAGTAACAACTGGACAGCCTATCAGAGGGCAGTAATGTTTAAGTCTTCTTAAAATATACACTGGTAAATCACTAAAATTTCACAGATATGTTCTTTTGCATTGAAAGACCGACATTCGCTTGCTCTCCCAAAACTATAATGTGCATCATTAAATACCCTGTAAGTTGTCCCATAAATTTCCTCAGTTCATTGAGTAGGGTAAAAAACTGTAACTGTACATATGGCAGTAGCAAACTGGAAAGAGACGGTAAAATTGTCTGTAACATTAAAGGAAGGGAAGAGACTGCTGTATTTCAAAGAAACAAATGAAAACTTTCCTTGAACAACTGTTCACTGAGAAAGGGTGATTGAAATAAGCATCCCGTCCTTTGGGGCAGGCAGCTTGAGCAGCATGTGGGAGAGACTGTCAAAACGTTTGCTGAACTGTCTTTCCCCACCCCGTATTGAGGCATAGGTGCACATTACCAGGGCACACTGCTGCCAAAGTTATGGATTGGCTGGGGCAAGCCAGTACTATTTTGGCTGTCACTATCACAGGAGTGAGTATTGACTGCATCAATCAGGAATTCAGCATCCCAGGCTACTCAAGGGAGCAATTAGTCACTGCTGCCCTAAGCAAGTTATTACAAACGATGATCAAAAATGGGTGACTGAGTGACTGGACATCTAAAAGATGTATTCCCAGTGGGTGTTTATAAAGGAACATTGAACTGATCAGTATGTATTGTTCAAAATCAGACAGTTTTGATAGCACTGAAAACATCAATGTCGACTTCCAGTGCTTATCACCAGCCAAGGAAAAGTAGCAAGTAGCAAGTGGCAAGCAATTGGCTAAATGGTACTGTGCAACCAAGTAGGATTTTAGTGCTGCTTCTTGCAGCTGCTGATAAAATACTCATTCTTGCCTGTCCGTGAAATCTGCCTTGCATTACCAAACGGAGGAGCTGATGCTCTGCAAACTTGAGTATTTTGTGTGTGCTGGTTCTTTGCAGACAGCAGTGTGCCAAGACATTCTGTGGAAGCTCTGCCAATATACGGAAGGGAATATGGTATTTCATGGCCAAAGAAAGCACAAACAAGTATTCAGCTTGTGAGAGGGGGAAGAGAGAAGTTCTGGAAACCTACTGTCATTACTCAGTTTTATCCAGAAATTGCTTGGCACAAAATAGTTGCCAGTTCTGGGAAGAGACACTAGAATATAGAAATCACTCCTTCTTGGGAAGTGCCTGTGTCCCTGAGATAGGATATGATGCTCTTTTCAGCTTTTGGTTTTACACTGGTTTCTGCTCATTGCATTTGGTAACCAATGTATAATCCTCATTGTGACCTATTTATCATATCACACAGTTTGTTTGCATAGATTCTTTATTTGTGCTTCAACAGTACTTGACCAAAATCTCTCTTATCAAATAAATATATGCAAGTAACCAAGACTCATTTAATTAAGAAAGAAAATGTGTTTCACAAAGAAAGTAAACTTGATTGTAAGTCAAGGCACTGGTAAGTTATAATCAATGAACCAAGGCAATGTTATGTGGTTTGTGTCACAAATAAATAAATCAGATAGGAATTTATGAGTACATAATTCATGGCCAACTTCTGTCAAAAATTCCATAGCCTTATGTATTAATAATTTCCTTACAGATGGACATGATTTTTATGGGTTTGTTGCTTCATTTGTGAGTAATTCATTCTCAGAAGCAAGGGTACAATATAGTTCTTGAATTGTTCAAATAGCTGCATTCCTATCCTATCCTATCCTATCCTATCCTATCCTATCCTATCCTATCCTATCCTATCCTATCCTATCCTATCCCATCCCATCCCATCCCATCCCATCCCATCCCATCCCATCTCTATGCTATTTTGAATCAGTTTAGCTCATTTTCAGAGTTTCATTTGAGACAGACATTCTTTGTTGAGAAAAAAAGTAAAGTGGACAATTAGAAGAAAGTAATAATTTTATTGCTGGTTTTATTGCCTGGAAAATGCTAGGAGAGTCTATACTTAATAGTCCCCATGCAAAATAGAATAGGAAATAAAAGAAAATGTTCACTGCAGTGGTAATATCCCTTTTCTCTTATCTTTCTATAATAGTACAAAAGTTTGCTATGTGTACTGGCACAACAAAATATTAATTGTTTTAAACCAGTTTTTCTCTAGCTTTTAATGTCCTAAGGTTTACAGTCATACTTGTGTATTATAAGATATAAGAAAAAATATGCCAAATATTCATACCAAATTACTTTTTTCAAAGACATTTAGCTACCAAGTTATTTTTAATCTTATTTTATTTCTACATATTCAGTCATAGTCATAGATTGGACAAAGTGCTGATTAAGCTAGTTTCCTCTCTTTACAGAGGAATTAAATGCAAGTATTAAGTGAACCTAAACAAAACAACCAGTGTTTTTTATACACCCTTAACCACGGGCCTTCTAATAAACTTAACAGCTGACTTCAGGACTTTTCACTGGTGTCTTGGGCAACTGTGGATGTGTAACAGCAAAATGTCATAGGAGGCTATTGCCCCACTGCAACAGGTTTTGCATTAGTTTAGCACTGACTGCAGTTGTATGTATGGTCTCAGGAAGTGTAGCAATGAAAAAGTGAGTGGTGGTTGTGTAACTAACCTGAGGGGAGTAGGAAGAGGCAGGGCAATCAAATAGACCTGTATAAAATAACCCTGAGAAGACCCAAGGGCAGAGACAACAGCAAGAGGAAACTTCCCAGCAAAGAACTCGGGTCACTGGTGACTCAGTGCAAACCCCTCCTCTTCTGGAGTGAGGCTCACAGTGGCAATTTTAGTATCCCGAAGGTCATGAGGAGGGTAAGCATAACATAAGAAGACATGGTTAGATTCCAGAAAGTCAGCATACAACTGAAAGAATAAAATTAATGGGGATTAGCAATAATTGGATAATTTGGAATACATGTGTTAGTATCGTTGTAACTGGATTAATATATGTCTTTGTTGTATTAGGCTGCCAAGACACTAATTAGACTACTAATAAATTCATGGCTCTGCATATGATGAGTGTTCTGTTAAGCCAAAACAAATTGCTTGTGGGTAATGCAACAAGCATTTTATGATACAATGCTGTATGAAGACAGTGTGGGCAAACCTTGCTGAGAGGACTTGCTGAAAATTTGAGAGGGAGGGAAAGCTGAGAATGAGCTGTGGGAAGTTTGTTTTGCTGTTGAGAAGGAGTCGTCTGAAGAACCCATTTTAAATGTCCTTGGCCATTTAAAAGGAGCAGTCTTCTGCTTCTTCCCTAGAGTAGTTCTGAATTTATAGAGTAGACATGAAAGCTCAAGGAGATAATGAATGAAACCCTATAGCTCTGTAGAGGGGATAAAATAGAAAAAGGGGAAGGAAGGGAAGAGGAAATAAAACCCTGCTGGATCAGGGTTTCTGAAGAAGTTTCTAGGAGGTTCACTCTGTTTCACACCCACATTCACACAGGCACACATGGATGACCCAGTTCAGTCCTGATTTGGCAGGTGAAGGGGAGGCTCTGATTATGGAGAACAGGCTTTTTCTCTAAAGTGAGGTAAAGACCAAAAAGCTAAATGCCAATTGAAGACACTAAAATGTCTTGTACTAGTGGTAATTGGGGATGCATGTGTGGAGCTACCAAAATGAATTGCATGCAAACAAGATGCATCTGGTTTAGATGCATTAAAAATACTGTAGGCCCAGTATGTCCCAAATGACCTTAGTACCTCAGTGAAGGTAGTTATTCTACCAAAACTATGTAAAGTAGAAATAACTTTGATGGATACTATCAGGAAGAAAAGGCCGACTCAAATTTAGAGTATTTTAAATGAGTTTATGTTCTCAGACTTTTACCAGTTCAAGTGCAAGACCTGTATCTAATATGCTACAGATACCCTGTATGAGGAATGTAAAATTATGTGAGTTTTCTAAATCCCAGGTAGGATTTATGTAGTACGGGTAGGGATTAGATACAATTTTAAGTGTCTATCACAGTAAAAGTTCTAAATTTGATCAATTTTAAGAAGCGTGTCTATAATCCTGATACTTGTTTCCCCTTGCACACACCTTTCTATGATTTCTTATATGAACTGGCATATTCAATAAGACTTGTTCGATTCATTTTCTTCAGATTTTCTTAACAGTTTTCTTTTAATGTACTGAAAGACAATATAAAAAACTAGCCACTGATTCAGTTTCTACTCTTTCTGTTAAAGGTGAGGTGTTTGCTCAAAATTCTTATTAACATCTGTGTCCAAAGGAGTTTGCAATGAGCTTCACTGAGATGCAGGTCCGACTGTAAATGTCACACTTTGTGTACGAATGCTGTTACTATTCTGATCAGGTCAACAGCCTCTTCTCCATACACTCAGATCTAGCTTTTATTAAGCAGGGACAATCAGTTAAAATAATCTGCATATAACTATTATGCTATGTTTTATACATACTTTAATTGATCAGTCATGACTTTGAATTTTTCTAATTTTTGTTTTAATCATCTTTTGTAAGCCACTTTTGTGGCTTCTTACCAATTGTTAGCCTCCTATTTTTGATACCAGTTGGAATTTATGGTTTTAGGTAGATCTGAAATTGAAGTCGATTGTATGTATATGGATAGGCTATACACTGTAAACAAATCAGAGAGCTGAAGAATTCTCCACTCACCAAGGTTATATTACAAAATACATTTTTAATTTTTTTAAAATTAAAGGAAGAGGATCATTTGGGCAAAAGATAATTAATATAAATAGGGTTCATTTTTACTTAGAATTTATCTACTGAAGAATGAAAGAGGATTGCTATTTGTATAGTAAGCAGAAAAAGTATTTCTGCAAAAGTGTTGACAAGACTTTTTTGTTTGTTTGTTTACTTGCTCTAGCATTCTTCATTCTATTTATTTTCGTTTCTTCTCCTTTGAAAGTGAACTATCCTATTTTAGGTTCTATAAATTAAGGAACTGCTTCTGTTTTCTGTTGCAATATTTAAAAAGAATGCAGTGGTACCTGTACCTGCATTATTTCTGTGATGGAAATAGAAAGTGTTTTTGAAAAGCTCAAGTATATTTTTGGCTCTGAAGATACCACTTAATTGTGACCAGAGAAAAGCAGTATCAAGAAAAAGGAATCTGAACTTAAAAATGAACTATTTTAATATTACTTTTAGTATACAGTATTTTAATATTTTATTTTAGTACAAAGTATAGAACTCGAAAAACAATCTGGGTTACTGAATAGCTCAGGAAGATGCAGAGACTCCAACCTAATTTCAAAGTGCCAAAGTGAAGTTCAGGTCTAGGTTTCCACAAAGAACAAGAAAGGAGACTACAATTCAGGTATTAATACAGAGTGATAAAACAATATCAAATTTGAGTTGGAATTTTTGTCTGATGTGTAAGGGAGAGTTGAGGAAATAACAGTGCAATGCAAGGAGAGCTAAAGTAGAATAACAAAGAAATCTCACTTAGAAAAGTGTCATTGACTTCTTAAGTGTCAGTGGGCAAACAGCTTATTGTCTCTATTTCCTCTACTTTCCCTCATATAATTAGGCTTAGTTTTTATTAGAGGAGTGTTTTGGGACAAACAAACTAGGAATATTGGGAAATAAAACTAACTTCAGGACATAATTAACAGAATTAGGTCAAGACACTCCATTTACTAGTACAGAAATTAATCTGGTCTGAGGCAGTGCCTGAGATTTTACATTTGTGGGACAATGGGAAAAATCAATAATAGATTATGTAAAGAGAAGAAGCATTAGCCTAGGCTGTTTAAAATTTAGGAGTAAAAAAATAGTGTTAAATAGGATGAATCACTGGATAAAGTCATATGATTCATTCGAAACTGAAGGAGGAACGTATTTATTTTGGGGGTGTATAATAGTTGATTAAGAAACTTTCACATCTCTCCTATGTGTGCTACCCCTTGACTTGTGCTGTAGACCACATCCATGAACAAATCAATGTTAAAAATTACCTAGTAAGGGGACTGAGCTGCTCAGGCAGCAGATATAACAGAGAATCTCCAAAGCCAGTATTGCTTATAAATCCCTCATAAATCAAAACTTGAGACAAATTATTTGAGTATGTCCCAGGAAATGAAAGACTTGAAATGCTGAAAATAAAAACCAAACAGCCAACCCAAAATATCCCCTAATATTCCATCACTCCTTAAATTTATCAGCTGTGACTACCCAAGCAATAATGTAATTAGTATGGTTCAAAAATATGATGCAGAAAGAGAGAACAGGTGTGAGGACCTTATGCCTACACAATGCGTGTTTCAAGGAGAGTAATTTTTGTCTGGCCTCCTGAGCTGAATACTTCAGCCTTTCAATTTATTTCCAGACAACACATCATCATTATCCTGGAAGAATACCCAAAGGCAGTTTAAGCACTGAGAGTTCACTCCACGGTGCCAACCCAAGCATGGTAAGTCAGGAGATGCACTTCAAAAGTGAATCCAGACTAAAACTCTAATGTAGGTGTATTTTTTTTCCTTCCAGCTCTCTCCTGAGAAAGTTAAAAGATCCTAAAATTTGGTTATTGCTTACCTCTGTAGTAGGAAGGAAGATCCACAAGAACAACCCAGTGTGGGGAGTTCATGAGTGAGAACAGTTCTTGCTTAATATCATCTCAGAGCAAAGACCTTTGATTACTAAACCTATAAGCTTTTCTGAAACTTAATGGTGACCTGAAAGCCAAAACTGTGCCCTCCCCTTGATTAGGAAGAAAATTCCAGAACAGAGGCACCTGTTTCCTGTCCTCTCACCAATATAACATTTGACCATAGACCACCTCCAATTTTGCAGTGTTTCATAGGAAGCATGAGATGAATTGATTCTGTTACTTAAGGCTTATAAATATTAGACAATTAAATAAAAATGCTCGAGGCAAAGTCAAGGTGTTGGGCTATGACTTTTAACCATACAACAGAAAAAGATGAACAATCTTGCTACTCTGCTGTATATTTTCTGCAACCTGTTTTTGTTATATATAAGTTTAAAAATATGATACCACACTGAATGAAACAGAGATCATCACTTCAAAGAAATGGTAAGTCACTTCCTAAAAAACCATATCTGTAAAACTACTTCCCCATATATCTGTGCAGTAGCTATAAGGTACTGATTAGGCAACCTACCTGTCCAGGTTAATTTAGCAAGAATTTACATGAACCATAAATTTATTTGTAGTGAGTCCATCATGGGTACTTTTAAGAAAACTATTCGTGCAATACAGTAATTCATCAACACTGTTCCTGTCACTGGGATTTTCCTAATTTATTTGTGTAACTGCCAACATCAAAGATTACTGATGAAATAAAAGAATTTAAACATCAAAGTTTGCTAGTGGTTCTGTGAGTTTGTATGTTAATTTTTAGTTCCTGACAGAAATGCCTCACTAGGTCAGAATTATAAAGCTTTTCCAGACAGAAACAGTTTGACTTACAGAAATATAGAATAATTAGTGCTCTCATAATTAACCTACTACGTAAATATTTACCTGAAAGAGTTGATATCAACATATGCCAAGTGATTTGATGTGCTCAGAAAAAAATTTTGTTTACTTTTAAACCAAGAAAAACTTGTTCTCGAAAGTGTGTTATTTATAGCATAACAGGAGCCTCAGTGTATCCATAAAGACACAAAGACTGTCTTCTAGAAATATAGAAAGGTCAGCTGCTTTTGCTAAAACAAAACAGAACAAAACCCAAACCCACAGCCCCAAGTTTTCCTCTAATGTAAAGACATCTATCATAGTCAAGCATATTTCTCTGTTGTATCATAAAATGGAAGCTCAACCATCGTTCCAACATATGGTAACCTGGTTCATGAGTTTTCTCCCTGCTTGAATTTCAGGGTCACTTAAATCTAAGAACTTTAAAGCAAACTACAACTAAAATTGTCAAGTTTTGTTTCCCTAACCCACTTCTTTGTATTTGAAGCTGTTCTCATTCGTTAAAGGATCCATCTTCTGCCTCACTGAGATCACTAAGAAGTAAAAACTAAAATCTGAAGCCAATTATCAGCTGCTACCCTTTTTATCAAAAAGTTTTGGGGAGGAAACTGATATTTTCCTTCAATATTAGAAACAAATAATATTAGACCATTCTACTAAAATTCATCAAACTAGAACACTATGAATCAATTTCGAAGTTGGCCAAATTTTCTAAAGGAGTATCTAATTTGCAAGCCCGGTTTTGTGTGTACCGTTGATAGTATGTCTGTTTTAATCTGAAAGTTATATTTTGATTTGCGAAGGCTTGTTTATTATTTGTGCTATTATTCTTTTCATGGAATCATAGAATACCAGCTCAGAAGGCACCTGGAGGATCATCTAGTTCAACCTTCCAAAATTACAGTCCTCAGATCACCTTTATGGCCCTTCTCTGGACCCTTTCCAACTGGTCCACATCTTTTTGCATAGTGTGAACCTAAACTCAACACTGTGTTCCAGGTGTGGCCTGGCAAGGGCTGAGTGGGACAGTGACTTCTGTGTCTCTGTGGTGATGCCCAGCACCCTGCTGGCTCTCTGTGCCACAGCAGCACTGCTCACTTACACTGAGCTTGTCATCCCCAGGACCCCCAGGTCCCTTTCCACAGAGCTGCTCCACAGCCAGGTATGTCCCAGCCTGTCCTGCACTCCTGGGTTATGTTTTCCCAGGTGCAAGACTTTAGACTTTTGAGTAAGCGCTAATATTGGTCATAAAAAAACTTCCAGGAGCTAAGTTTGGGAACAGGGTGTAGGTATAATGTTACAGGTAATGAACTTAATATTAACACTTCTTACAATTTCTCTTCTATTTGTCTTGAAATAGGCTTTCATGGTTAAAAAGTATGAACAGATGGCTGCTCTTTTGAAATTCCAGTGTTATTTTTGAAAAATACTTTTGGGCTTCTGTGTTCATTTGGTGACATGATCACAGTTCAGTGGGAATTACAATTTAGATTTAAAATGTAACAACCAGTTGTCGTTATTCCATTTTCCACATTCTGCCTCTGCTGATGTAGTGTATTGATTTGAATAAACTAAAATAATGTGTCTTCAGAAATGTACAAATAGGCCACTAAACTATGTAGAATTAAAAAAAATCTGGATATTAAAAAACACACCATGAGCTGCCATCATATTCGCTAGCATAGTTGAGTAATCACCCCAAGCAAGATTGCTTCTGTGATTTAAGCAGGTATTTTCTGTGGATGTACTATCCCATCTAGCTCCCATGGCCTGGCCAGGGTAGTTGACAAAGAGAATTGCAGCCCCTCCAAGGACTTTGTCCTCTTCATCCTTAGTGAATGCATGGCACCTTGACATATGCAGGTGGAATAATAACTATAATTTTAGCTATGGGTAAAACTGGCACTAAAAAAGAGAATGTATGTGCAGTCTCTGCAGTCTGTAGCTGTGTCAGAATACTTGTTAAAAAACAGTCATTTTTGTAGGGGAGATAGGAAGTACAAAACACCAGGGGGGTTGTGTTTTCTTTTTTTTTTTTCCTTTTTACATGGGATATTGCCTCTGCTTCTGCTGCTGCTGCTAGTACTTCATGGTTTTGGCAGCATAATAGCATTTTTCTCAGTGTTATTACAAGAGGAGATGCTTAGTGATGAACACAGTATGCATTAGTGACAAGAATTTTAGGCCTCTGTATCTGTAGACTGCAGTCTTTTTAAATCTATCTCATTATGGATTTAGAATTGTTAAAATCTTGTGGTCACCTAGCTAAAAACCATTTCTGTTTTTCTCTTCTTTCAGTCTGCTCTCCAGTATAAATATTTGTGTATGTGAAAAGATTTTCAGGTAGTTTGCTTTTCCCCTTTGGTACACAGAGATTCAAGTAAGGAACATCTCTAATATCTGACCTTCTGTGCACAGATTCCCCACTGTGCACAAAATCATCCAACCACTTTGTATTTTGATCCCTTAAAGTGCAGGGATATGCTGTAAGTCAATCAAAATCAAAATATTTAAATAAATTCTGGGGATTTGAAAATTAAATAAAAGAAGTTAAATGCATGGATTTCCTTACATTTTCAAAATTTGTAGTGTGTTTCAGAAAGGTCTGCTGAAAATCGATTTTTCATTGCAGAAAGCAGTAACGGCAATGAAGTCTCAAAGCACATATTTCACTTGCCCTTCACTTTCCTAAACTTCAAACTTTGAGGAACAGTTTTCTAGATCTGATCTCGTCCCACAGGCTTGTTGTTTCTCTTTAAACCTGAATTCACCAATTTTTAGAACACTGTGATAAAGAAGAATGAAACATGTTTCTCTCACACTAAAAGAAGAAAGCAAAACAAACACAGTTGCTGCTTTGTTTTTTTAACAGAACCGCTCCCACTGCTGCTGCTATGAGGTGATGCAGCCTGGTGTAGAAAGACCTCTTGCTGTTGAAAAGTGCGTCTGCATGTTCTAGTAAATACTTGTTTTGAATTGACCAAGTTGTGAGAGTTCAAAAATCACACACTGGGTATGTACGATAGATTTACTTTGCATATTTTTGCTAAGTTTCTGATATATTAAGGCTGTCCCCTGTGCTGGATAATGAAATATGTTCTGCAGGTGCATAGATCTGAGGAAAAACTTCCGGAGGAGCCCTGCTTGCTGTTGGTAGCATTCATCAAAGAAAACCCATCTACTGCAATGCAGCATGTGAGGTCATAGAATAGAAACATAGAATCATTTACATTGGAAAAGACCTTTCATATCATTGAATCCAACTGTAAACCTAACACTGCCAGGTCCACCATTAAACCACTTCCCTAAATGCCAGATCCACATGTCTTTGAAATACCTCCAGGGATTTAAGACTCAACCACTTGCCTGGTCATCCAGTGCTTGAGAGTCCTTTCTGTGAAAGGCACAACTTGAGGACTCCTTATCACTTATTACCTGGGAAAAGAGCCTGAGCCCATGTTGCTACAACCTCCTTTCGGGTAGTTGGAGAGAGCAAACTCTCTGAGCCTCCTTTTGTCCAGGATAAACCACCCCATTTCCGTCACCTTCTCCTCATAGGACCTGTTCTCTGCAAGAATCAAAAGCTCAAATTTCTTTTCTTCCCAGGAAGCCTCAAAACTCGCAGAGCTGTCATTCTGCTCTCTTTCCCTCTGTCTGGGTTTGTCTCAAACCAAGACACCCTCTTACGTAATTTGGGAGTCCCATGCATGAGTACTGTTCTTGTGGTCCTTTGCTCCTTGGGAATATGAGCGTCTTTTGGGCATGAGGGTCTGGATCCTCACTGGATATGAATGGCTTGGGTTTGAGGGGTTCTTAGAGATCACGTAGTTCCAAACCCATCTGCCATGGGCGCATGCCACCCACCGCATCAGCTCTCCCAAGGCTCATACCTAGGCCTTGAACACTTCCAGGGATAGGGCATCCCCAGCATGCCTCCAGGTGGGACAGCCTTCTGCAAGTGTGCCCACACAAGCCAAGGCTGGACACCTATTTCAGATAAATAGAATGAATCCAGGTATTTTTCCTCTGTTACATTAAGAAATTCACCTGAAGTCTCTGCCTAAGGATAGTGTTCCTTCAAAACTACATGTATTCTGTGATAGCAAGTGTGATTCTGAGACAATATTTAAAACATACTGTTGTGATATCTAACACAAAGGGGCAAAAAACACCGTACGTACCACAGCGCTAATGAATGTTTTTAATTAATAAGGGTTTCCTGTCAATGGTTTTATTCTGCAAGATTTCTATTTCAGAACTTTTAATTCTTTGATGTATCTTGACTGGAATTAATTTTTTTATGTGCAACTGGTGATGCAAGACAGTTGAAATATTTCTGCAAAAACAGATAAAAATTTCAAGTAGCTGTTTGGATGTGTAGCTTGTTCAAACTGCTTTGGACATGCTCTTACTATTTTTTCAAGGACAGGTAGTGTTTAACAAAAAAGGTCTCTATTATTTAACAGATAAGGTCTCTCACTCTATTAATGAGTGAGAACATACATGAGAGATGGAAGACGTTACTATGGAAGCCATTGACGACTTTTGTGCTGAATATTCACTGGAAATTTTTGCATGTCAATTTTGAAGAGTGTGCTGGTCTTTAATAAATTTTACAAAAATGTTTCATCGTTTTAATTTTTAAAGTCCTATTGGGACAATGTGTACTGTAAGGGAATGAATACCTCTGTTACTAAAAGCATAGGAGAAGTTTAATTTTATCTTTTGTAAACAAAGTTGCGAATTTTATTCAGCCCTAAGAACAGTCATGTTCCACAAATAACTATAATCTATGTGGATATTAAGATTTTATTTAATTATTTGTATTAAGTGTATAGGAGATCCCAATCCTATACCTAGACATGTTTTAAAAAACATCATATGGGAAAATGCTGCTCTTGAAACTTAAAGAAAAGGCAGACAGACTTGGGAGGAAAACTCTTGGCAGAACTTTCAGTAAGCACTAAATTGACTTAGGATGAGAAGTCCATTAGTAATGAAAGACTTATGCATTTTTGGAAATTACACACATGGCAATTCCCCTAAGGTTAAACAGAGGGATAAAAAAAGTTATGAAGTGTATCCAAGCCTTTTAATAGACATTGAAATGATACTTGGACTGGAAAACTCAGATTATCTCATATTATCCACTAAATTTAAATAGGTGCTATCCTTATCTCCTTTTTCTTGTTCACATGTTCTATAAAAGTCACAAAGAATCTTGTGCAGATTATTCCCAGATAATCCTTCAACATAAATTCAGATGGGTTTATGGAAGCTTTATACACCTCAAGTGGGAATAGAAAAAGCAGCCTTTATATTCCTGACCTGTAATCCAACCCTGAAGCAAACAAAGATGACTGCCCACCAGTAAGTAACATGTTTGGGGCTTTTTGCAGGTCCTTTTTTACCTGCTGGAGAACAAACCAACAATCCAAGGGTTCTGCATTTTCTTTATATTGCTACTTCTATTGCAACACACATAAGATACACATTCTATATGAATCAGGTATCAAACCGAAGTGATTGCAGGCACTATCCTTTTCAAGCATTTGTGCTGATACAGTGGGGGCTGGATCAACAGGAACTATCTACAAAATTAGCTCTAACATGTTTAAGGCAAAGGTGAAATTATAAATCTTAGAGGCATCAGCTCCTCCCTATGTAAAATACCTCAGAAAGCTAATGAAATAATTTCTTAGCAGATTAAGTAGCGTGTGTACCTTTTAAAACTCTAAAGCCTATCGTAACCGAATATTTGAATAGATAAGGAGAACATAATGATCTGAAACTAATATAAAACTTTATATAAGGAAGTGTTTTAAGTACAATATTAGTTTTTTTTAAAAAAATAACAAGCTTAACTATTTCAGTGTTTTGTATAAAGAAACATTTTCATGTTGAGAAAATCGTCTCAAAAAACAGGAATAGAGAAACAGAAACAATAACTGAATCACCAAAATAGCCTAAAAAGAGTAATCATAAAGCACCATCACTTTAAGTTCATTTTAACCTCAGTGTCTCAGCAACAGGATGCCTCTTCTCATGCTGGGATAGGTGCCATCAAGAGATTATTACTCACACTCAGAACTGGGAAGGCTAAAGTAATGTTCAGAATACTACAACGTTTAAGATAAGGAAAAAAACACCCAAACAAACCAAAAAGAGGCAAGTGAGATTAGTGCTGTGAAAAACCTGCATTTTTTAGTTTTATAATGTTGATGCATGAGGAAGCATGAACTGCCCAGAGAATATGCCAAGAAGAGAAAAACAGAATGAATTAGGAAAGAAAGATGAGATATAGTTATTGTAACTCTGTGACCAGACTGTATCTGTATTTCCGTGAAAGCAAACAGCAAACAGGTGACCTTTGGGGAGAATGAGTAGTGGAAATCACAAACAACAGACTGAGAAGCGTAAAGACTTTAAGAATTCTGAGACTATAAATTAATTCTTTTTCTGATACTTGGGACATAATTTAAAAATTATAAATAGTTTTGAGAGGTTCTGTTTAAATATTTGGAACTGAAGAACTCTTAAATACATTGAAAAAACTGCAGCGATCTGAGAGTACTTTCGCATTTTTTGTATGCTTATTTTTAAAGTTGAATGCTTTCTATAACTATTCCTAGGACTGCAACAGACCCATCCATCACTGAATTTAGCACCTCTCTGCCATAGCTGATACAGTAAATAGAACGACATAGACAGTTTAAAACAGTAAGACTAAATTTGACAGCAAGCTTGATAGGATTGAAAGAAAAACACAAGCACTATCTCACAGTTCCTCCCTTCAAAATATTTAGCTGTTCTCTACCTTCTCTGTCCACCAGCTTGCTCTAATCTCTTACTGTTTTTTATCCTGGAAAAAAATTAGCACAAAGTTAAAGTATCGGATTAAAACCAGTGAGTAGTAAAATGCAAGTGCTGATTAGTTCAAAAGTGTAGTATTAGACCAAAAGGAGAAGAAACAGAGTGAAGGTTATAGTTCATGATTTACAGGTTGTCAAGCTACCCAATTTCATGGCACCTTTTAATGTTGCGTTCCACTGAAACTACTAAGAGATGCAAATTTTCACATCAGTGTAAAAAGTTGGAGGGTTCAAAGCATATTCAGTATTCAAAGGTGAGTGAGTATAAGCTGATGTGAATGTTTCACTTGATGTTTTTGACTGTGTTCCTGGTTGTATGGTGTCTCTTATTAGTCAAAAGAATTTTAAAATCCAGCGAGGTAGTCATTTCTTTAAAATGTAACAGAAATGTTATTCTCGAAATTGGTTCATTCATTGAGGATTATGTACAACTAAAAAGTTTGGGGTGCTCAGAATTTTTAATTTTAGAGCATTAACTGTTTCACCATAGGATTTGCCTTTTGCAAAACTCTTCCTCTGTTCTTTATCAGTGTGCAGGGAAATGCCAAATCCTCTAAGATAAGTAACTTCCTAAGAAGTCATTTTTGGGTATAATTCTTACATGTGTGATGTACACATATCTTTGCTGTGGAAAAAGCAACGTCTCTGAAAGGTTTTTACATGTTATTTTGACATTATGTATTATTTTGGCAAGGTTTCATCCTGCTTCAACCTTCTAAAAGCTTGGTATTTATTCCAGGCCTGTCCAAGCCATTTTGGTAGTCAAAGGAGAAAAGACACGTAAGTGCCAAAGGTATGAAACTCCTTAGAAGTTGATACATTTGGTGTTTGGTTGATACATCTGGTGTTTGCAGAGACACAAGAGAGTTACCCTGAGATAGCTAAAGGTAGGCTGGACGGACCATTTTAAACTTCCTTCTCTGGCAACTGATTGAACTAGGGGAAAACACAGATCACAACCAGAATTTTTTAGAGTCTCCTGTAATCATTAAGTTATTATTAACAAAATCAAGCTGCTCTTGTTAGTGGCAGGCAGCTGCTGACACACTTCTTTCTCACGGACTTCACCAGCACACTTTGCACTCTCACTCAGTTTCCTGCTGGTGCCTGGCAGGGAGGACAGCCCCAGCTGTTTGCTTAGAAGCTCAGAGTTACTCTGTAGCAGGTAGCAGAAAATAGCATTAGTAATTCAAGATCACCGTTCAACCATAAAAATACCACTCATGAAAGAAAGATGGAAGCCTACACTTTTCTTTTGATACCTGCAGAGTATATGTGTACTACCATCTATGTATTATCAACACAAATGCCTGATCACCGCTAGATGTATGACAGCATCTTTCATAGTCAATATTATATAAACAGCATGCAAGATTAATGATCCAGCAGATGTAGTCTGTAGCAGCTAACCCAAACTTGTATTTTCCTTCAAAATCTGTGTAGCAGTTACAATGCTTTTACCTAAGAGTACTTTGGGAGGATTATAGGGTGAGTGTAGGGTCCTAAGAACCTAGATTTTCCTTATGAGTCTGATTCCCACTTGCTGATACAGGCACAAACAAATGTACTTAAAACTGTTCTCTTTTGCAAAATCTTTAAGTTAACAATTACTTGTGATTTCTTTCCTGTCATTGTCAAAGTTGGAATCCATGTCTAGTCTAGATATCAACAGTGCAGACTGGCTTTCTTGTTTCAGGTTTGTGAAGCAAATTAATGTAATAATGGGAATAATAATCCAGAAGCAGGGTATAAATATTTCTTCAGTATAAATAAACCTATGCAAAACTTGCAGCATAAATTGGACAATTCTTCTTGGGCAATACATTTTCACAGAGAGCTTAAGTTTCTGATTTCTTCTTTGTCATAGTACTGTCTTTATATATTTTTAGGCTTTAAATTTCTTTCATTTGATTTCTTTTTTATTCAGTGCATTTTTGTTTTCTTTATATATGTCTTTTGTTTCTGTTTTTTTAAGTGCTTGTGATGCCTGACTTAGAATACATTTAACTAATGTTGTACAACTTACCTAAGCTACATCTGAGTGATTCATATGGACTTTAGCAGCTGAAGCAAAGATGGGAAGAAATTAATTTCTAAGGTGGAGTTCATATTTTCATAGAACAGTCATTTACAAGCAGTCAAATGAATTATATTTTCAGGAGTAGGTATTTCTCCAGCACTGACTGCCTGGGTAAGTTGGGGGAACCATTTCAGTGATCTAGCAAGTACAAGCCTAAAATTAGGTGAGATAGATCCAACCTGAAAATTTCCCAAACAAATTCTGTGAAGAAGTGCTGTTGATGCTGATGCATCTAAAATCATTCCTGGTGACCAGAATCTTCCTTGATTGCTGCTGCCATCTTTATGCAGCCTGTGGCTGTTCTGGGCTGTGCTGCTTTCTCTCTGCAAAAAAACTTAGCTTTGCTTCTTTGGCATTCTAGTTTGAACATTAACAGCAGTTCCTGTTAAAGGCAGGACACTGAAATGGTGTTTTATTCCACATCTACTGTGGTACTTGTCTCTTGCCAAAAAGGCTAAGATGTTAGTATTTCGTGCACTTAGTGGAGTAAATGGCTGTGTGGGAGCCTGATTTTCTGTTCTGCAGTGCAATCCTCCCTTTTACCTTGCCAGAACACGCAATCTGGGCTGAGTGAACTGCTCTGGCTTCTTATTCACTATGGTTTAGTGCCTTACATCAACCTATTCTAATGCCACTCTTTCACTCCTGGGCTATTGAGGCCCATTAAAATCTGATCCCATGCAGAGCCTAAAGATTCATCAAAGCTCAGTGTTTAATCCAATAACACAAAAATCTGATTGAAATATTTTATATTCTTACTTTTTCTTTCTTTAAGAAATTAGGGAAGGATCTTTCAAAAGCTTTATTCTTCTTAGGAATGCAATGATCTGCAAACTTCTGTGGCATTATCTGATAACTTGTTCTTCCTGACTTAATTGAAGGTAGTTAAATGTCTCCGAGATAGCAATTTATTTTTGAAAATATATTTATGCCATTGTTTTCTGTGACTCCTCTCACCTTCATGAAGAAATTAATGGTTGGGGTTTTTTCAGGCCTTATTTCACCTGCATTCCCAGTCCTGTGTTTGAATTCTAAATTACTTCCACATTTTAATTGCTTTTTTATTCCATGCCAGCTTTTCAAAATTCTGTCTTCTGGTTCTGCCCTTTCTGTGATTTTTTTCTCTACCATCACAGTTAGTGAGCTTTTTTGAGGTGCTTATGAACGAAAAAGGACTGTAATGTACAAACAGTTAAGCTACCAACATGGATAGCAAACTTTTAAAATGGAGAGATGAGATCAGTGGACCAAGCCTTTGCATATTACATCTTGTGTAAACCAGGAAGCTAATTTTAAGCAGCCATTCAAACACTTTGGCTGCATATTGCCTCCTCAGGTCCTTGAAGCTGCCTAAGCTTACTTTTCAAAAATCCATTATCCTAATTTTCTATGTACTATTAAACAAAATTACCAATTTTTATATATCTATGCATTATAAATACTTGAGGGATTATTTCTTCAGCACAATGAAATGAAAATACTTTAATTTGGGGAAAATACAGTAGCTCTATGCTTTAAGCAGCTACAAAAATATTAAGCCAGTTTATTTTACTCCACAGGGACTATGTTCTGAGCTCACTAATGACCTTCTTTTCCTCTAGTAGAAAATTAAAGTTGTAAGTATTAGTTAGACTGTTGCTGCTTTTGTTATTGCTTTATGTTTGTATGAGAATAATTCATTGGCTAAATGAATTATCTTTAAAAATATGAGCATGGTATATGGGATATGTACTTACAATGCTATAAAATTCTCTGCAGAATTACTGGACCTCTACTTTGTTTTACTTTAGAGTTGTGTTTCTCTGGTTTATAATCAATAAATATAGATTTTGAAATAAATCAGTAGAATGCTTTCAGGCCATATTTCACATTTTCTTATGTATAATTACTGGCAGTCTGTATTACAATCCTTATGAGCTCAAAGAATCACAGAAGTTCAGATGATGTCTCAAATCTGCTATGCTTCTGACAATGCTCTTCAAAGACCCTCTGGCTATATTGATGATAGCAAATTAAATGTGCCGAGTACCATTCTTTGGCACTGAAGCTGTTAGCAAGCAACAATTAAAAGTTTAGCCTTGAAATTTGTAGGGGAGATGGCAGAGACACACTTCTTTCAAACAATCATGAATACTTTTGAAGATCTGTTACGTGACCTGGACCAAAAATCTGCCAGGGTCTGGTAGATGGTTGTCTACTGACTCATACAGAAACACAGAGACCTGGAATATTTTCTGGTGTGGTATATATTACAGCTCTGAAGTTCAGCTGCAAAAGTGTTGGGCCCTTTCATGGCTTTCTCAAAGCCAGGAAATAATTCTGCTCTAAATGTGTATAGTTTTTTCCTGGCTTTGAGGAAGGGTTCGCATCAGTATATTTCTCTTTAACCTCCTGCTCGGGAGGAGTGCCACGTGGCTGTGCAACATGGATTTTGCCGGAGCTGAATCTGGTATATTCAAAGATTTTTACTTATCTTTCCAGAACTCCTCTGATCCATCCTTTAACAGCTATAGGCTTCTGAGGAAGAAGAAGATGGCAGGATAAAATCTACTTCTAGAAATTTCTGCTATATGCAACTGTTGTACATACATGCAATACTGGTTTAGCAGGAGAAAGTGTGAGCTCAGATGTTTCACCTCATATAGTCATGCTAAGAAAGGCAGAAGCAGGCATTAAAAACTCTAAAATAGGGATTTCAGTTGAAAAATTGACATAATTCTAATCACACTGAGGTAAATATCACTGAAACTTTGACTCCAGTCACCTTTAGCTGGTGGGGATTCCCACTAGGCAGTGCAATCTGCTTCTATCAGTGAGAACATCTTGTCTTGCAGTGTCATGATGCTGGGCTCAGTGTTGACATGGGCCATCCATGCATAGCAAGGGGGAAAAGCAAAAGTCAGAAATGTTTTATTGAGGGTTAGGAAGTTCCTGTGGGATTGGACCCCACTGCTGCCTAGGGGAGAACTGCCCCTGCATTTGAGTGAATGTCTGAAAAATAGTCCTGGAGGTTCCAGTGAAATGTAAACAATTTACTGTTACATAGGCAGCTAACTACTAGTTATGGAACACAACAAATGGTGCTTTTAGGCTACCTGTTTTATTCCTTATGCCACCTCACTATTAGTGATAATGTGTTCTGCAAGTAGGGAAAGTGATGAGGAAATCCTGTGGGAGTCGCTCATATAACTGACATTACAACTTTACCATTTCAAGCACAGTCATTGACATGTCTGTCTAACAGCTGAAGTCAGCCTACTTCCTAAAATGCCAGTGCACTACTAGTGGCATAAAAATATTTGTATCTTTACATTCATCCATTGCAGCTAATGTTAAGCAGCAGTTTCTCCTGGAAAAGCAACTGTAGAGCAAGTATTTAGTCTGAAACTACCCTAACTCCAAGTAGCCCTAGAAGAATGATTCTGAATAGGTGCTCTGGGGACTCCTTCTCTCTAACAAGTCCGGTTCCTGTGACAGGTTAAAAGATCTTCTGTGGTAAAGTCAGTCCAATCCTTTAAACACCAAATTTGAAATATATCTATTTTGAATACATTATACACATATATATACACACACATACATATTTAAAATATATCTGAGATATAATCTTGAAATATATTATGTATTTCAAATTCAGTGAATAAATTGAATATATTCCAAATATATATATACGTATGTATATTTACGTTTTTATATTTATTGTATTTATTTATTCAGCTTTTTGTTTAATAGGTGTGTATTCTTAAACAGATACAGCAGCTGGTCTCTTGAGAAGAGAAACGCTACGCTATTTATAGAAAAATATTAAACAGCAACTCCTTTCATTTAATGCCCTTGGCTAATTTTTGCAAGCATCTCTGTTTTCAGTAATGAGATTTTCTTTAAAAGAGCAGTGTCAAAGCAGAAGATTTTCAAACCATAGAATTCACAGCTGAACAGTCAAACCTGCAGCAGCAACTCAGAAGTATGGGTGTAAGGAGAGTCCTATCTGCCTCTAGTTCTCTGAAAATAAAGTACACAAGAAATAGCTATGAACGCTTATTTTAAGCAATAGAAATACACAAAAGCAGCAAATATGTAGAAAGAAATAGGAAAACTGCTCGTTAAAAGGAAAGTTTTATTCCTGATGAGGGATTTGTAATCTTTCTGCCTCTAAATCTGAGACCAGATGTTTCTTCTCCTGTTATTCGTGCTTCCTCACTTCTCCCACGCTAGTCTGTGTGCTTTGCCCCTTCCTTTCCTTGCCTGCAGACCACTGTCATTGCCATCCCGTTTCCTGCCTACCTTACGCTTCTGCTCACATCACTGTTGCATGTCAAGCTGCCACAATAAATTCAGATTGGTAAAATGAATTTTTTATTAAATGCTTTTATGGATTAGCAATAAGTTTCCTTTGAAATATTTTACATATCTTATTTTTCTTAATTGTTGCAATATAATAAGAAAAATACAACAACTGAAGGGGATTAAATGAAAATTTAGATCACACCATAAGACCTGACATTCTTGCGTTCCATAAAAGAAAGTTTGATAGGTGGTTTGATCATCCTTTTAGAAGCAAGCCTGATTTTCTTCTATACATCTGTAATACTTAAATGCCATATTGTATACCTCTCAATATTGCTTTTTTTTGGTGACTGTTTTTAGAGATAAATAGATAACTTTGTGTCTCATTACTTATTGAAGTCCTCTTTTTCATCTTGGCAAGAAGCATAGGTAAAATGACTACAGCACCTCAGTTGAAGCAAGGATTAATCAGATGTGTCACTGTTTTGTGAAGGGTTAGGAATAAGAAAAAGTGAAGTCTGAATAAGAAACTCTAAACAACAAATCAGGTTGCATAACAACCTCATACTAAGAAAAGCATTCATCTAAATTTCTTCTTTGAGCAGAAGAACATCTCATGTTTCAAAAATCTGTGGGGGAGAGGTCAGAAAGCACAACAGGCTTCACCCACTGCATTTGGTACCAAGTTCAAGATAAGGAATGAGACAGTCAGAGAGAGCTTCTCCTTATCCACATAATTAATTCAGGGCAGAATGAATTGCAAGGAATTACTTACCCGACTTTCCTTTTTCAAGATCACAGCACTGTTCATCAGCTTTTCACAAGCTTGCTGGCCTGACCAGCTAAACTATGCCAAAGCAGTTTTTATTTCCTACTAAAATAAATAGTTCCCAAATATGTCAGTGACTGCAATAATAGTTAAATATAGTTGCATGCTCTGGAATTATTTAATTCATAAAACAAGGTTACACATGGTCCCATTTAACTTCAGACTTGAAAAAGGATTTGATTCTTAAACCTTATGAAATTTCTCTTCTCTGGTGGACCGTGATCGCAAATTTAATACAAAACAACAAATTTAATACTAAATTGTCTAAAATTCTAGAATATCAATTAAAAATTGCACAATTTTGGTAACTTTTTTTTCAGCACCTCTTGTTATGAGCCTCAGAGGTTACATATGAAAATGTATCTGAAACTATAGACTAAGAGTGAAAAAACAATCAAAGTTGCATTGAGTCTATAGAGACAATTGCTTCAATGTAAGCATCTATGGTACGATACAGTGTATATTGCTGCAATTTTTCCAGTGATCATTCAATATAATTTTTTTCCAGGTTTATATACATTTTTAATAAATTAATTTTTATCTTTATGTGTGTTCTTGAGTACTGCAAAGATAAGATGATGGAGGGCTGCAAAAACCCAGAAATATCAAAGGAAATTAAAGGCCTGGGGAAATGAAGGCTTGACCTTGTCTCTTCCTTTCACCGTCCTTGAAGTGCTCAGTGAACCCCGTGCCTTGACCTGCTCTGCTGCTGTCGGGATGGCAGCAGTAAAGCTGTGCTGGAAAGATCTGGGGTGGAGAGGTCTTCACTCATTTCTGGAGTGTGAAACTGCTGTCTACCTCATGGCCTGTTCACGCCACTCATCTAACCGCCTCAGATGCAAACTTTTTACAATTTTGTCTGAAGAATGATTATTTCATTGCGTAGCACTGGAGTTGAAAGAGGCAATTCAGGGAATAAAGGTGGTACTATCAATGCCAAGCTGGAAGAGAAAGGAGTTTGGCTGGGAAAGGGTAGCTGCAGATTACTGAGGCAGCCAGTGCCCTTTTGCCTCTGAAATCTCCTTCCTTCAGGGATGACAGGAAAGGGGTGAGCATGAGTCCTGCCTGTGCCGACTAAAGTCCCACACAAGGTTGTACCTCAGCTGATCAGAGCATGTAGGAAGGCAGTCGTGTCTCTGTTTTCTTGTCCAGTGAGAGGAGAGCAGCTGAGAAGTGAGAAGACACATTGCTGCCAGCTGAGTCTCACTGTGGGTCTGCCACAAATTGATTCATTAGCTAGCATCCATTGGTCTTGAATGATTAGTAGTATAACAACTGCACTGCAACCTCTCAAAAGGTGCTAAAATAATCCTGAGCAAAATTGTTGTTCGTACTTTGAGATCTAAGTTCTTCCTCATATAGAGCTAGATGGACCCAGGCTAAAATAAGATAATTTTCTGCTGTTGTTTTCATGACTCCACTTTACTATAGGAAGTACCTAAAATGCAGTGTTGTAGTGATTCAAATATCTGGGAAGCTCTCATTTGGACCAGCAGAAGACCATGAAAAATCAAATAAAATAAGCAAAGACATAGCATAACTGAGGAAAATTGGCTATTAAAGGTTTTTTTTTTATTACTTAACACTGAAGGAGATTATCACTGAAAGAGGATTTTGTCCATAATATTTTCTTGTCTTTTATACATTTAGTGCCTGCTGGCCTTGCTAGTGTACCTATGCAAATGTATATGTCCATGTCAAGAATGTACAAAACGAGCTGAGCATTTATTCACCAATACGGCTGCCAGAATAAACAGATAAGAATTCTACCAAAAGCAGTAATTTCAGCAAGACATTTAACTGTCTGGCAATCTTATCTATTTGGGTTTCTATATAAGAGTAAATAAGTTACATTTATAAAGTATAACTTCTCATAAATTGATGGAATCTTCTTGGTTCAGGAAGGAAAAAACTTCAGAAATCACATCCCTGCAGAACCAAAATCTGTGAGCCAAATCTGCCTGGGAGCGCATTGAAAATAGGACTAATTACTTTTTCTTTCCTTTTCCCTTATGTTGTTCAGCTTTTCATAAAATAGAATTAAACATTTCTGAGTCTTTGATGAGAGCAAACATATAGCTGAAATTTAGGGTACTCCTATATTTGTCTCAGTGGTGTGCTAATTCTGAAAACAAATGGTGACAGACTCAGTGCCAGTATTGCTTATGTATATTAGTTTGATTTAGTCAAAAATGCATTATTACTAAATGTTGAGAATAATTTAAAAGCATAATTCAAGTTGATGAAATGGAACATACAAATCTGTTTTAAATGGCTATAATTTAATATTGAATTATTTTGTCTAAGCATGATGGGATCACAATCTCTGTTTTGTTTGGGTAGAATAGTTTCAGAATGTTTGAAATTTCTTAGGTCATGATATCCAAGTAGTGGTTGGGTCAAAAGGAAGAAAAAATGCTAGAAATGTGTCACTGAGCAGTTGCTACAGATTATTACAGAAAGCAAGGGCAGAGGACATTAAAAGGACTGCCACAACATAATAAAAATGAAAAAGAACAAATTAACAATGGAATAAAGAAAAGAAACCATACTACTGCCATAGCTGAAGGACAGTTAGACATCAGTGATCTGATGTGTTATAATGCCACAATGATGGCCAATATTTTTTCTAAGTTCAAAGTTAACGAGGAGGTACAACTCTAAAGGGAATCAAACATCACTAATTCCACTGTTGGTGGAAATATATATTTTTATTATAAGGAATACTGAGAGAAATAACTGGTTTTATTGGATCCAGGGGCTACAAATTTAGGGTATGGATCTGCAGCACTGAAGTAAAATTCCCATGGTTCAGGCTTTCTCTGGCTACATTCTCTAGCTGTATTCTCTAGCTACAGCCTTTGATCTGTACATGTAGGTCAAATGTCCATAAAAAATACTTGATATCCTACCTTAGATCTGGTCAGCAGCAGATATTTAGGGAAAGAGTATAAGCAGTATGTGATATCTAGAATTCAATAAAACTTCCAGTCTTTGAACAAGTTGTGTTTTAGTGAATTTGCAATCCAAAGGTTTCTCTGGCCCATCAGCCTTCAGAGATGTGACTGAATCCCATCTTCTGTAAGTGTCCTATCTCCTTAAACAGCATATATACTTTTGGGTGAGATCCTGTGAATGAGTTCTGCAGTTTAGCCATGCACTATTTGAAAAAAGAAACAAGTAGGGAAACCTAATGCAAATCATACAAAAAGCAGCCGTAATTAATTAATTATAAAAGAAGAAAATATAAATATTTGAAGCATTGAATAAATTTGCACAAGAGCCTGGAAAATGCTTCAATGACTTTAATTTGCACAGCAGTTGGAAGTGCAACCTCCCCACATAACTAAAATTTTATTTACCAGGAAACTGGCATTCATGTACACCCTAAAAATATGTGTATAAATTAAGTTGCTGATAATTTGATGATAAACTTGTATTAGCTACTGATGATATTTGCAAGACAGTAAGAGAATGAATGTAAATTGTATTATAGTAAAGGGGAATGCAAAATATGGCTTCTATTCCTTTTCATTCAACCAAGCTAAATTTCTGTACAGTTCAATTATAACTTGTCTAGGCATGGCATTAAATCTTCTGTGTTCTGCAACATATCCCCAAAATGAGTGACATTTCCACACCATTAGATTTTATTTAAAGTAGAATTTCAGAAGCAGAGAATCTGCACTAGATCTATACAAATACCATTCGTCGTTGTAGAATAAAAGAGTATTTATAGTGAGGTCTTTAAGATATATTATTTAAAATAGAAATAACTTATACTGTACTTCTAAACTCTACCACATTAAGTACCAAGGCAAGGCCCTTACAAAGCTATAACACATTTTAAGACTTGTCATAACATTCATGTGTTTTCCAGAGCAGTCATTTAAATTAAAATTGATTTGTCAGACTATGTAACTTTTAGGAAAGCTGACTGAATCACAGACCAAACTTATTCATGGTGAAGAAAAAAAACAGGGAGTAGTTCACAAAATCATTGGATAATTTAGTTTGTAAGGGATGTCTGGATATTGTCTAGTAAAAGCTTCTGCTTCAAGAGGGGTCAGTTAGAGCAGGTTGGTCAGGGCCTCATCCTGCTAAGCTTTGGTTGTCCTCAAAGCTGGAGATCCCACAAGACTTCTGGACCATCTGTGACAGTGCTTAACCACACTGCGGGTGGAAAGTGGAAATAGGTCTAGTCAAAATTTCCCTTGTTGCAGCTTGTGTCCATTGCCCCCTGTCACATTGCTTCAAAGAAACTGCAAAGAAATATCTGCCTTTTTTGCTCTGTATCCTCCCATTAGATAGAGGAAGACCAAAGTAAGATACCACTGATTGCACAGACATTCATTTATAGTTACATTGCAAGAACTGCAACTGCTTTAAAGTTTTTTATTTTATATTTGTAATTTAGCTTCTTGGCCTTTGTCAGCCTGAGATACTATGACATTTACAGTTCAGAAATCACTCTGTCTATAAATGAAGAAAGCAAAATAGTCTTTCAGATTCCTTCTCAATAACTAAGGATTCCAGGGTAAAAACCCCAGAACAGTTCTTTTTCTGGTTAGCCCACTTGCATCCAGCAAGACAAAAAGTAAAAAGATGGCTGCTCTGGAAGGCTACATTTAGAAAAAAAAAAGTAGACTGGACGATAAGGAAGAAATACGGGAGACCTACATACCACTTAACAATTAAAAAGAGCCATGTCCCCTCATCAAACAGCCGTTAGTCAGTCAGCCACATTGATACCCCTTAGGTAGAAACTTCTAATAATACTTTTTGAAGATATATATATCTAAGGACCTTGTTTATATATGATAACCTTGTTAATCTAGAGTACTCTTGCTCAGTTATGGTGTACTAGTAATAATTGTTAGCAAAACATTCCTCTATCTGAAAAAAAATCCTTATAGCATGATTAGACAAACGTTATATTCATTATAAAACAAGTTTTATACATCCATGGATTAGCAGGAATTCTTATTAAAAATAAGACACCAAACATAAATAGGCAAAAAAATATATGTGCATTGTACTATGAAAATAATATGATATTTGAAACCATGTTAGAAGCACACAGGCAGACTGTACCTTAAGTCTTGTCCTTTGTCACATATACTCAGTAGTAACTTAGCACAGAAGACCTCCTTTGGTCAGAAGAGAAGGGCTACAGCTTTGCAGCCTGTGCATCTCCATCAGCTTGAGCCTGTTGCCAGTGTCTGAACAATCAATGATTTGGCAGTTATAGATACAGCCCAGGGAATCAAGGCTGTCAGGGTGTATAAATGAAATAACTCACATTTAATGTCCACCAAAGATGGACTAAAATCTCAACCCTGCAACGCACTAAAAACATTTTAAAATTATATTAAATTTCCATTACCACCATCTTACTGGTAACAGGTATACTTTGGGTGGATGCATGATTCATGAAAATGAGTAATTAATTATAAAGGACTGTCTCAAGATGCACTTAGCAGATGTCATCACAATTATTTAAGTGCTACTTTGAACTGAGTAACATCAGCAATCTAATTATCCCATGGAAAAACTTTCTATATTAAACTAAGAAGTACCATATATAGAACTTGCAGAGCCTGGATGCTGGGTTGTAAGCATGTTCTTCCACTAACCTTTAGACAGATACTTGCATAATGCACCTGCATGCTACACATAATGCTAAGAAACCTGCATCTTGGAAATGTTTTTCAGGAGCAGAGAGAAGAGGGAAAGGTACCCAAAATTCACTCATTCTGAGTACTTGAAAAATATTGTGCCACTTCAATATAGTGTTTGTGCTGCCTTAATACAAGATCTTGATGAAACAAACAAATGTTGCCTACTAGTTTTAGTGCCTATGTGATTTGCACTGATTAGACATCATGTCACTGTTCTATACTGGGGTGGAGATGAGGGAGGAAGGGAGAGAAAAAGAGAGAGAGAGGGAGAGGAAGAGGGAGAAGGAGAGGGAGAGGGAGAGGGAGAGAGAGAGCCTGCTGGTGCAGGGTTCCTAATGATTCTCAGTACAAAGGCTCAATAACAAAAGCTAATAAGTTAACTGCTTTACTGAGACAGAATAAGAAGAGGAATACAAAAAGCAAGTCAATCTATGCCACTTTAGATGCTGGGCATTTGTGTTTGTGCAGCATCAGACGGACCCCAGGTGGATTTTCCCATGTCACACTGCAGACCCTGTCCATGGGGGGAGGTTCCTCCCTTTTGGTCATTTGAGCTATCATATAATTTTCTTAGAAAAAACCAACTATTCATAAAAGATGTTCACAGGAGAACTTCCTGCTGCACTTTTAGATAAAGGCAAGCCTATGGAGTTGGCATAATTGCTGGTACCAAGTGGGAGCTCCCCTCAGGGTCATCTTTTATAAGGAGACAGCTGAGGTTGTCATGCACCCATGGGATTTGTGCAGCTCAACACAACATGAAGGTGCTAGAAATCTACTCTGTGTGGATCACTAAGTCAGCCTTGTACAATGGTTTTCTGGTCAGGATCACTGCAATCACCTAATGGACTTTTATTTTGTGCAACAACACGAGATGACAACCCTGGAACTGTGGTCTGACGTTGACTGTAATACAATGGTGATTATTCCCTGCTTAATCACCAAAAGATCAGTTTAGACTTTTTGGATTGTGGAGCATGTGGATGAAGGCTAAACAACTGTCCCCATTATGATGTTAAGTGCTTTGTCTCCTTATGTATGTCATGTCACTGACACATTGTGATGTGCTATGGAAGTGTACACATGGAAGTAAACCTTTTGTTGGGGCTGAACACCTTTTGTAATGAGCCTAAATTTTACCAAATAACTACTAAATAAGATCCAGAATATTCCAGTGTATTGACATCTTTGACAAGCAAACATCAAGTCTATTAGTGAATGACCAAGAAATAGTGAGAAAATGCACCTTGTTGAATAGTTCACCATTAACATTGTGAGGAAAATAGATACACAGAGAAAGCTAAATATTCATATATGTAAAAGAAATTCAACTAAAAATTTTAGGTGCAGCTTGTACAATGCATTCATGAAGAACAATTGGTGGAGCAATATTGAACAATTCAAGTGCACTAATTATGAGACAACTAAAGATACCTGCTGGTGAGATATTGATTCTTAGTACATCTAAAGAACCTGCAATGTGTGGAAGATATTCAGAGAATTGTTTCTGAATCCAGATTGCTTAAGAAGAAAATTGTACGATATGATGACATTGTTTCAATAGTAGATGTGCCTGTACTAGATTCATCTGTATTCAAAGCCAGCATGGAGATGTGCTAGTAACGAATCTTCCTGTAACCTGTTTCTCAGGATGGGTTAGTTACGCTCAGCCACTGGCAAGCAGCTTCTCATTTTGTTCCGAATCGTGACTTCAAACCGTGGCAGCTTGCTTCCATTGGAAGGCAATTTTAGTAAAATACCAGTCATATTCCCATAGCTCATCATGCTTACCCAAGTATTGTGAATATCTGTATCTCCTAACAGTCCACTGTGTCTATGAGGTGAACTATTCACTGACCCTTGAGCAATGATAGGCTAAACAAAGATAGTTATATCTGCAGCAATTCACCACTTCAAGGCTGTGTAAGGAAAACTAGAGACTACAAAAGGAAAAGTCTAAGGACAGCATGGCCATGAAAGTGCAAGAACAGGATAACATGAGAGGCCCTAAAGGTAAAAGCGTAAGCTGTAACTGATCAATTACTAATAATTTCAAAAACCCCAAATCTTTGGGGATGGATAGGATTGATTTTAGGGCATTACTTGAGCATGAATAGAACTGTGCAGCAACCAATTACTGCCCATGACTCGCAGCATAGGTGGAGCCATCTTTACACTGAAAATAAGAAAGTCATTAGTTGTGCAGGTGCCATAATTCAGAACCTGACATGCAAAACTTATCACTCTCATATCTAGTGTTGCTATATATGTAAGTATTGTTATTAGCATCAAAGGGAAATACATACTCTATTGGTGCTGTTTGGCTTAGTCTTCAGTTGCTTTGTTTGATCTGACACCCTGCCCTGGTTTGATGTTATGTGCTATAGAAATGCCCTTAAATTTAGCAGTATAGGTGAAGTTAAGAAACTGTCAAGAAACAATCTGATGCTGAAGGTCAAAAAACAAAACCATATTTTCAGATGAGGAGACCACTTTTTTTTCCCCAGTAGGAGAATCATGTGTGGCCATTGTGAACATAATTGGTCAATATTCACTGCATTGAGAGAAAATACACCCTTGTTTATTTTAATAGTGAACTTTGGCTTGCTGAAAAGTGAGAAAGGAAAAAGAAATTGAAATCTGGCATAGGAAATTTTACATAGCTTTGCCACAAAATCTATTGATGAAAATGAATTTCCTCTAGTGCTGCTTCTGAGTAAGTAGAATCCCTAATTTAATGAAAAAACTTATAGACAGCCTGGAGGCTGAACATCATGAGAGCACTATATGCTAAACTTCTTTTTATTTAGTCACTTTATAAGTTTAGACCATGTCACAAATTAGGTCACATGATGTTACAGGTCCTTCTGACTTTCTTTAAAGTAATTCCTTTCTCCCTTTCTCTCCTTAGCATTTGTTTATTCAGAAATCATACCATATAATTTTTAACTGCTTAAGAAGTCCAATGTAATTTAAAGCTGCTATACTGAAATATATTACATCCACCTAGAAAACTATTTAAAAACCTATTTTAAAGTATGGGAGGAATAAAAGGTTACCTAAGTTCCAGAGCTGTGAGTCCTGATGGAGCCAGCAGTGTGCCCTTGCCACTAGGAAGGTTAAGGGTATCCTGGGCTGCCTTAGACAACACATTGTGACCAGATCACAAGAAGTGATCCTTCTCCTTTATTTAACGTTGTTGAGGCCTCACCTGGAGTGCTGTGTCCAGTTACAGGCTCCCCAGTATGAGAGAGAAACATACTGGAGAGAGTCAATTGAAGAGCCGCAAAGATGATGAAAGGATGCGAGCATCTGTCCCATGAGGAAAGGGTGGGACTGTTCAGCTTGGAGAAGAGAAGGCTCAGGGGGATCTCATTAATGTATATAAATAGCTGAGGGGATGGAGCCAGCCTGTTGTCAGTGGTGCCTCCTGACAAGACCACCAGTAATGGGCACAAGTTGAAAGACAGGTGTCATCAGAACACCAGGAAGTGTTTTGTTACTGTGAGGGTGATCTAGCACTGGCACAGGTTGCCCAGAGAGATTGTTCAGTCTCCCTCCTTGGAAGATATTCAAAAGCCATCTGGTCATGGTCCTGTGGAACTGGCTGTAAGTGGCCCTGCTCAAGCAAGAGGGTTAGTTAGACAAGCTGACCTCTAGAGGCCCGTTCCAATCTCAACCATTCCATGATTCTGCGATTTTTTATTCCTAAATTGCATATCCACACTGAGACAAATTCCTTTGATGAACAAATTCAAAGTTTATTTTTTCTTCAAGATCTTTCCTGATCCTATGCTAATGCCACAAAGAATTGAAAAATTTTAATCACAAAATTTTGTACGTAAAATGTGGAACAGATGGTACAACCCACATGTTGAGTGACATGAGTATTCCACTGATGGCAGCAACCCTAATTCCAGACTGAAAACTAGTGTCTTTTTGATTTGTTCATTTATCATTTGTTTTAACTGGCTCAGTAGAGAATCTGTGTGACTGAAGTAAGCTTAATCATTTAGCATCAGGAATCTTCTCTCACCTGCAAACTCAGGGGTAATGCCGGAGGCAATTGATCCTTCTTTGGAGGTGCAAACTGCCTGCAGAGGTCAGTGCTTTCCAGTCTACAGACTCAAGGAGGTGGATATCTGTTCTCTTTTTTTGGCTCTTTAAGGGAAATAAGTGCACCATGGCTCTAGAATATACTCTTGGTATAGGAGCGCCTTTTTTCTGGTAGGAGTTGCACAGTACTACCACAACATGAATAATAAAAGCAACAAGTAGTGAAGCCTTATCATATATTCATTAAACAACACCAACATATGAGTGGAAAGCAATTTCTGCATACCGGCTACTTTTACTTGCCATAAATTGCCCAAAGATATAAGGCTTTGTGAATTTCTGAAAAGTTTGCATTCCATTGATGCAGAAAAAGCCAGATGTATAATTTTCTGTAATGATTCAAGTAAAAAAGTGCCCTGTATGTGTCAAGAACAGAATATCTATAAAAGCATAAACAGCTGCAAACTAATCCTACCACAAAGTTTTACACAGCAATGTGCAAAGTTTGTACCTTTGCTGTGAAAATTTTCCCAAAGAAATAAAAAGGAGAGTGGAATTCTTGAAATTTTCATTTTCCTTTGAAAAAGGAGTGCTCTTTCTAGCAGATTTCTGCAAATACGCCTGATTCCTGCAGGATTTATGTTGGTCTCTGATTTCAGACATGAATGTAGTCTCAGTCAGTCAAGATGTCTGTGTGTATACAGGATGCTGGTAATTACCTTCGTGTTTTGCTGAACTGAGGTCACATAACAGCTAAACCAATAAGAGCTCAACCTTTGGCAGGTCTTAACTAGGAACCCTTTAAGAGTTGATTTGCGGTTGCAGCTGACAGAAACAGGTTGGAAATTGAAAAATCATTAGTGAAAGCTTAACAATTTTAAAAATAAAACTGAACAAAATCCCTAAGGCAGATAACTGTGGAAACAAGAAGAGTTGAAGACATGATTCTGTTTCATCACTAAGGACAGCAGTAAAACTGTAAGCCTTATGCTGGTATGGCATAGCATAATATATTAAAAAGAATTCTAATGTCTTTTTCTCTTTCATCTTTTTTTCATGTTTTCAAAGAGAAGCACTGTATGAGATTAACATTAAAATCAGAATGACAGGGACACTGAATTGGAAATTCTTCGGGGGTTTGAAATACCACATTTAAGAATTTACTAAAGGGGTGAGGAAAATAAAAGAGGAAATGGCAAATTCGATGCAGTAGAGTGGTGATATATCACTATTTAGGTTGAAATAAGAGGCAAATCTAAGTAGAAGTGATAATAAAAAAAAAAAGAAAGGCCTCCTGAAGGACTTTAAAAATCGTTTATATTATTTGGTTGTACTTCTAGAAATATAAATAAATTCCTAGAATAATTGGAGCAGTGATAATAATTCAAAGTAATTGAAGAAAACCTTTCAAAGAAATCAGAAATTTAGATTGCCTTTGAGTAGACAAGTTTGGCTTTTTCCATAGGTTGCAGTAGTTTGGTTTTTTACAGTTTCTTTTACAGTTTTCATAGGAGGATGCTATTTCAGAAGCATTCATAGAAATAAACAATAATAACTAAGAACAGTGGAAGAAGAATGAATGGTGGGGCCAGATAAAGGAACATATACCTTACTGTATGCAACAGCTCTTAAAACTGGCTGTGTGGGAGGCATACAGATGAAATAATACAAACCATGCTCTGCTATGTGAAGATAATTAATGTTTTTCATTCTAATGCCATCAGAAGACAAATAGAAACTCTGAAGGTACCTCAGCTTAGCTTACAAGAGCCTCAGCTCCTGCTCATCACCATCATCATCAATAATTTATGGCATTCTGTCTGCCCTTACTGCTGACTTAGACTGTAATATAGAGGTGTAAAAATATGCTCACATATATTCAAGAACTTTATTATTGGAATTCTGCATGAACAATAGCTTGTAACCAGAGCTTTCTAGGCTCTTAAGTAGAAATTCTCTGAAGATGTGAAAAGGCAAAAGAAAAATTACAAATGAAATGAAAATAGCTAATAAAAGCTGAAGATATATCTATTCCATGAATGTATTCTGAATTTATATATCCATACATATTTGTGCATATATACATGCTTAAGAGTTTTGGTAGTGTTTGAACAGACAAAAGTAATACTGAGGGGAACACCATTGAATTACCATATGCTGCAATCCTTCAAGTATCATTAGTGCTCCTGGTTAAATTATTCTTTGGAAACCAGTTCTTGGCTGTATTTAAGTCTGCTTTTTTTGTTCCTGTTTATAAAGATTATGCAAAACTACCCTCTCTTTCTGGCTGATGTATTCATTATTCAGACAGACAAAATGAATGACTTCTCAAAAATTTTTCAGCTATGTATTCTTTACAAACTGTTTATATTGACTACTCAGTGAGCCTGATATGTCTCATAAATCAAATAGTATATTGTTTCTTCAGTTAGATGACTGAAGCTTTTTAAAAAATAAAGAATAATGAATGGCGAGAAGTGAAGGAAAACAAAACATGCATAGAGCATATTTTTTACACACCCTTGTTTATGCTTAATTTTGTAATGCTTTAAGGATCTATGAATATTTTCATTAATATATAACTAGTCACAAATAACAACTAACATGAGCTAGCATATAACAATAGGCTATTTCTTCTGTATAATATTAGTGAATTAGTTCATCCTGCATTTGACCAATCCAATTTACACACAGAGAATGAAACTTAAATATCCCAAACCTTTAGGTAAAAACTGTTAAGATTGTTGTGACTGTGGCATCTGAGGAAAGTTTAACATGATAAACAGAGACTACTTTTTGTATTGCAGATATTTCTGCTGTAGTTTTTAACATCTCAAAACTCCCCATTCAAAGTTTATAGCACAAGAAGTCTTTCCTAATGTCTTGGGGTGACTCCATCATGTGTATCCCCTATCATGCTCTATGCTCAAAAAGTAGTATTGTACCTTTTCTGTGCCTTTAAACTGAGCTTGAAAAAAAAAAAAACCCAGATGAACTTTCCAAAACAGCTTCTCAAGGACACAGAGATATACTCCTCAGTTTTTTTTCTGACTGCGGAAGGCACGAAGGGAGCACCCTGCTTGCTTTTTCTTCAGCCAGCTGGTTTTTTTTTTCCCTCTTGGTGTGAGACGGAGAGCTGAGTTTTGTTTCCTGGGACTTTGGTTTTTTACCCTTCTTCTCTTCTGACCTGTTTCAACAACATCAGAACACATCAGGAGAATTTTCTCCCCGAGGCCCGGGGCTGGGCCCACGCCCTCACCGACCAGCTCCGAGGAGGAGAGAGACCACACCTACAGAAGGACTCTGAAATCTTCCCAGGTTTCTCTCTATAGCGGGGGTTTTAATTCATTATTCAGCATCATTATCCTTTTCCTGTGTGTTTGTTAAAATAAATAGTTTTTATCTCTTTCACTTTCCTTCGAGGAAAAATTTCTTTTCCCCCGAACCCTGTGGGGGGGAAGGGTGGTTGCAACCTGGTTTTTGTCTCCGGGGCTATATTACTAGATTTTGGCCAAACCGGAACACCTAAGATGTCTTTAACTGGTACACTGGATCCATTAAAAAGTTGGCACAGTGGTATCTTTGGCATGTTTGGTGTTTGTTATGTTTTGGGGTTGGGTTTTGATGTTGCTTTTGAGTTTTGGTTTGGGTTGGGGGATTTTTTTGCCTTTTTTTTTTCCCGTTGAAATATGAATTCCTGGACTACATAGGATGATACTTCAGAGCTATTCTTGAATTGCTGCATCAAAAAATAGCACCGCTTCCAGAAATGGAAAGAATGTAACAAAGAAAGATAAGTGTATGTCTGTAAAATGCAGCTCAGAGATTGAGTTCTTCATGGACCAATCCCTCACAACTTCAAAGATCACTTCTCTTTCCATCAGCTCTATTTGTTGGCACAGCTGGAGAGGTCAGCCAGTCCTGGGAGGCTCATGATCTTCTGAGCTTTCATTTTGGCCAAGAATTGATGCCCACTGATGCAGCAGAAAAGAATCACTTAAATTTTAACATGTCCTATAATAAAACCAACATTTATTTCTTTTCCTTATTTTCCCTCTGTAACTTCCTGTCATGGCCATCCAGCTATGTCTCCTTCAGAAGAGAGACAGGAAGAGAAATTCAGCTAGATATGTTACTCTGTTTAAATAAATACTGAGATGATAACAGCTACATGAACTCTTACACATATAAATAGGTGTAGTGGGTTCAGTTTGTAAACTGGGCGGAAACACCAATTTAGTGTAGTGGGTTTGTTCGCATTTCTTACCTTCTGTGAGATAAGAATCAGAAGGAATACAAAGCAGGTTCTAAACTTAAAGAATATAGAGAAGTTTATTAACAGAACTAAAAAAAAAAAGAATATTAAGGGTCAGAATAAACCTTCAGAACACTTCTCCTTCCCCCATCCTCCTCCCTCTTCCCACTTACAACATAAAGACACAAATTTAGGATTATTTCAGTCAGTTTATCACTTCTGTAATAGTCTTTCATCAGTTCACTCAGGGAGAGGAGTCTCTTTTGCCCATGCTATGGGGCTTTTCCACAGTCACAGCACAACAGCCGCCCGGGGTGGTTTTCTGTTGGCATGTGTGAGTTCCTTCCCTCGATTTACAGCTTTCCCCACAACCGTTTTCGAGGGTTCAATCTTAGTTAATGGGGTGTTATTTTAAGGATGAGTTATTCAAGAGCAAAG
>VZTD01002360.1:204321-241408 GCA_013397725.1 Rhagologus leucostigma
ACATGATCTCTGCTGGGCAGCGGCCGGAGTTGGTTTCTGGTGTAAAGTTTCAGTTCGTTTTGCCGCACCGGGGAAAAGTTCATGCTGCCCCGCGCAGAGCCGCGGGCCGTGGCCCGGCCCCCGCCGAGCCAAGACAGAGCAGGGCCGTGGCCCTGGCCCTGCCGGGCCTCCGTGGTCAGGCCCAGCCAGGCCCAGCCAGGCCTAACCCGGCCCCCGCCGGGCCGAGCGGGCAGCCCTGTGACCTGTCCAAAGGGCCGAAAGTAAGAGAGAATTCCTGCGTCTCCCCGGGATTTATATATGTAAATTTTGAGAAGCGCTATTGGTCTAAACGACTGTCCATCAAGTTCAGGTTCAAACCACCACAATAGGTGATACTTAAAAAATTTTAAAATTATATATGATTTTTTTTTCTATTTAACAATAACACTGCTGTTCTTCCCCCTGAGAGTTATAGATTGAAAGAGTTGGGTTCAAATCCTGAATCCAGGGTAGCAGAGCTTTTCAACCCCAGAATAAAACATTAATGTAAGATTTACAAGCTGTCTGCTAAGTAGACATAAAACTGCTCAGAAAAATACTAAAAGGAGAATCAGGGACACAAAAATACACTTATCGTTGAATTGCAGAGTGCTTTTCAGGTAATAGTAAATTGTTCTGCAAATATATTTACAGGAGACTGAAGATAAAATGAAAATTGCTCCAATGAAATTGTAGCTGAAAAGGGATAGAAAGGATAAAAGAACACCAGATTTGCTGAACTGATGCTTTATTTATGTCTTTTCAGAGGAAAATGAGGATGGAGCACAAACAGAGACAGGAATCATATTTATTGATATAGCCAAGAACAGAGGTATTAGACACAGTGTGGATAATAATAGAAATAGTGTCAGATAAAAGGCAGATGACTTTGCAATTGGCAGATTTTTGGTTTCCTTTTTATATACACATTATATTTTACTTATCTGTCTTGGGGTGACTTCATGGTGTTGTATCCCCTATCACCTCTCTATGCCCATATATGAACCTGAGCCTTTCTGTGCCTTTAAAACTCGGTGCAAGACAGAGAAAAAAAGCTAAGCAAACTTTTCAAAACAGTTTGTGCTTGAAGGACACAGAGATTAGCTGTTGCTGCTGAGGAGCAAAGGAAGCACCCTTTCTGCTTCTGTTGGCTTTTCGGCTCTGTTTCTCTGGAGAGAGACTGAGAGTTAAGATTCTTTCTGGTACTTTGGCTTTTCCCTTCTTCTCTTCTGGACTGTTTCAACATCAGAACACCAGAGCTCACTGGGAAAATTTCCACCTTAGGCCCAGAGGGGGCCCATGCCAACCCAGCTCCGAGGAGGAGAAGAGAGACCACACCCACAGAAGGACTTTGAAATCCTCCCAGGTTTTCTCCCCACAGTGAAAGATTTTATTATTTAGCTTTATTATTCTTTTCCTGTGTGTTTGTTAAATAAATAGGTTTTTTTTCCTTCACTTTCCTCTGAAGAAAATCTTTTTTTCCCTGAACCTGGTGGGGGAGGGGTGTCTGTAACCTGCTTTCCTTTGAGGAGACATTCCTTTTGGACGTTTCCCTTGAATTTGGCCCAAACTGGCATATTGTCACTGTCCTTCAAAACCTTCATTAATTTAAATTTGATGAATATTTACAGCTGAAATAATGGTCAAATTAAAAATTTTATAAGCAAAGGGTTAACAAGGATTATATAGATGAGATCTTAATGAAATTTTGAAAAAAATATGAATAGTAAAATTCAAGTTTTGTTATTTGATAACATTCACATACAAATTTTATTTGCCAGGATCAGAGTAAAATGCATATGCATAAGGACAGTCAACACAATGCAGTGGAATCCTGGAGCCTTTGAACAAATGATTTGTTGAATTTGAACTGCATCTCATTTTATGTGCAATGCTACTCTTAACTTATTCTTCTGAAAGATAGTAAGTCCATGGTTTTGCTATAAACTTAGAGAATAAAAATGTAAAATTGAACAGGCAACAGTACTACTTATCAGATAAATTAAGAAAACAGAAATTAGCCCCCTTAAAAGGAGTACACAAGATAGAGAAAATAATCACTATATAATTTCTTAAATATCTTTTCTCACTGTCTTTTCCCATTTTTTGGTTGGTTGGTTGGTTGGGTGGTTGGCTGTGGCATTTTAAATTTTTTTCTCTGCTAAAATGAAGCATGAAAAATGTACTCTTGGTTGGGGAATAGTTTCCTGAAATTCGATCTAGGCTTGCCAAAGGAAAATTACTAAAAGTACAAAGCAAAAGATGGTTTGATGATTTCAGCTGCCTCATTTTCAGAGATAAATTTAGAAAAAGGTATGTTATTTAGATCCAAACCAGAGCATCTTGCACAATATAATCAGACATATGTCTTGTATTATACTTATTGATAAAACAGCCTTTGATTTGTTTCTGTTGCAGTATAGCACAACTGATGGTATAGATATTGAATTGTATAGATAATGAAAAATATCAAACAGATATATATAGGTTGAAAAAATATTTTCCGAAGTTGAACTTCATACTTTTTTATATGTAGCTGAACCTGTAATGTTCTTACATGTATCTTTAGTAATGTCAAGCATAGGTCCAAGTGCTTTGCTAAAACAGGTTTGTGACACTATTTTTCTGTCATTATAGTGCGCCTGCTATAGCAACTTCAGTATTAAAGAGATATCCCATAGACAAGAGGGAGGAAGGTGGGGGAAGTTAGAGCAATGGCATTTGTTTTCTGAGTCACCACTACATGTGATAGAGTCCTGCTGTCCTGGGCTTGGCTGAACACCTGCCTGCCCATGGGAAAGTGGCATATGAATTCCTTGTTTTGCTTTGCATGCACACACAGCTTTCACTTTACTTATTGCATCGTCTCTATCCTGACCCATGAGTTTTGTCACATTTGCCTTTCTGATTCTCTCCCCCATCCCACTATGGTGAGGAGAGAGCAGATGTGTGGGGCTGAGCTACCAGCTCAGGTTAATGCACAACACCCCAGAAAAATTATTTTCATAGCATCCATTCACACAGGGGTTAGAGATTCCTAAAGCAGAGATGCTGAACTCTAAGTTTTGGCATTTTTATTTCATGAATTTGTCCAATAATATGCATGTTTCAGGGCCAAAGTTTGTTGTTGATATTGATGCCTGGGTAAAGTCTGTATCTGGTCCCTGTCATGACTTCCTGGACTCTGAGAGGAGCAGAGCACTTGGAATAATAGCTTTACCCCTATGTTGGGATTTGTGTCTTTCTGGTGATCATGTTGGAGTAGCGACATCTCTGGAGATGCTGTATGGTCCCGCTGTATGGTAGCTCAAAGTGAGGGGCCACTGTAAGTGATGCATATTGATTAGCTGGAGAGCTAGTAGGGCTTGTTGGACAGCAACAGGAATTTGAAGGGCAAATGACAATGTAAAACAGATGCACTTACACTTTTCTGGGATTAAAGAGCCTAGAGTGTGGACAGGAGTATTGACAGTCAAAGTTTTTATAAGGTTCTGTTGCTGTAGAATAGCGAAGACAAATGTTATAAAATTTTATAACAAAGAATAACTTGTTGCATGTTCAAAGACTTTATGAAGTTTTTATGAAAATACAATATATAGTGAAACATGACTAATCATACAAGTTTCAAAGACCAAAAATATAGAAAAACTTTCTATAATGATGAAAACCCCTGAAGATCAGGTATAATGAGCACTTCAGATTCTGGATAGTTGTCCAGGCTATCTAGATTCTTAAAGTGTAAGACTTTGCTGAATAGATGGTAAAAAAATTATTCATGACTTCTCATTTCATGTTTGCATAAGCAACATAATAAGCTAAAAATAATCATGAGGGGGGTTTTTGTTTTGTTTTCTTGAAAACTGATAGAAGAGAAAGGATGAATCAGAGGTTTAAAACAGTAGATAGATTTGAATACTAACATGTAATCCAAATAGTAGATAGCACTTGAATACTAACATATGCAGAGCAATAAAGTGAACTTAGAGTATCCTGGATACCATTACAATTTATCAGCAGTCACCAGCTTATAATATTCAGGTTATGGCTGAACAAGGTGTAAAGGTATTTCCTCTGCAAACTACTTGAATTTTATGATGACAGCTATGTTTTTCTTGTAGGTAGAAAATGAAACTCAAAGAGCTATGTCATTTTAGGTGTGACTGCACGGTGAAGACTTTTGGTAAATATTTACTTTCCAAATTACATGCTTTATTTACCTGAGAAAGAGAGTCTCAGTAATTTAAACATGTATCTCCTAGTCTTTTATTCAAGTTGATTTTAGTGCAAAGGAAGAAGCTATCTTTAAGAATAAAGATCAAACTTTGTTATAAGTTAAGCATCTAGATTTAGCTGCAGGGCTATGGAGTTCTAGTGACTCTTCTTTTGACTTACTGTGGCACTTTGAGAAAATACCTCATTTATTCATTTTCCATTCTGCTGCTAGCTTTTCAGTTGTGTTAGATTTAACTGGGATTGTGAGGATTTTCACTCCACTTTTTCCAAAAATCCATTAGTTATTTCTGCAGCTCTTCAGTGTTCAGTGTTCAGTATTTCATATTCTCTCTGGTTCCTAAAACCTGTGAGGAGCCAGGAAAACCCTATATCCATGTGTAGAGATCATTTACCAAGTGTGGAAATTTAGAAATTGTATTGAAAATAATTCTCTAGAATTTAATCTCAAATTTCTTCTCACAGTTTTGAAGAGAAAAATTCCATTTAAATAAGTAGTCTAGATTGTTTTGAAAAGGTATTAAGTATGCTGTATGACCTTTGAAATTAAAATTTATTTTAATTAGAAGTATTACAACTTCTTATAAATTATATTTTCCAGTAATATGGCTGTAATATAACATGGCTGATACATTGCTGGATGATTCATTTTTTGTTATTATCTTTAAAGAAAAATGTAAAACAAGCCTAATGGAAAAAAAACCTGATTATTCATATTTGGGAGCTTTTAAAGTAATTTAGATTCTATGAATGATTTCAAGCCACATAGCAAATACATTAAAATATTTTAATTCTGAACTTCATTGCCAGAAAAGGTGCTAATTTCATTTGATACAAGAGATGAACTACCCTTGCATGATAATACACTACAATAACTTTCATGACATACCATATAATCTGCAATATATTTTTGTCTACAATGATTAAACCAATTTATTTATTTTAAATCAGGCCTTGATTGAATTACTAATATTCTTTTATTTTTATAATAGTGTTTATTCTGAGTGAGAAAGGTCTAAGGACGTTCAGCTCTATTTCTGTTTTTTTCCAAGAAAAACAAGCTTGAAGAAGAAAAAAGAATGCCAAAACATTTTTAAAGCAAAGTTAATGCTCCATCTCCAGAATCTCTGTCTTTCTTTAATAGCCAAATATTATGCTATATCTGCAGAGAATAAATCACACAGCTGCTCAGTTCTGGACAGTAATCTTTCCTGACAGTACAACATGAATACTTTCAGAGAAAGATAGGAAAATTCTGACTTTTAACTTTCAAAACCAATAGTGTGTTACACTCTCAAAAATGTATTCTCATCATGCAGAAACAAGGACATGCTACACTTCTAGTGCTGTTCAAAGAAATTTTTATTAATTTCATAACAAATAGATAATACATAATATATAGTCCTGCTTTCACATCACATACAGTAATACTGCAAATGTGAGCAAAATGGATAAAAAAGGTATAAATGTTTTCTATTCAGTGCAAATGTAATAGTTGTCTTACGAATTTTAGGAATGTCCACTGTCCGCTGTCATTTCAAATCCATTAGTGTTATATCTTCAATAGAATAATGAAGGTAAAAGATAATGAAGCAGTGTATGCAGGAAGATATCTCTGTGGACTTACTATGACAGGGTGCATGGTGTTACTTTTCATCACTTTTTTAAAGAAAAAAGAATCAGCTGCTGTTGAAAAAGGTAGTGCAGACATCAAAATTAAATTAATTGTTGCTGTAAGAATTAAAGAGGATTTTTTTATGAAGACAGGATTAAAAACTCTCTGTAATGACCAAATCTTAGCTGTTATTTTATTTTAATTGGTTTTTGGGCTATGTTGAGAGATGAAAAATTTCTTCAATTTCAATTCTGTTAATAAGCAAAAATTTTTTAAGTCTCACCCTGCACAAACAACTGAAGACAAACTAAGTAGTTATAGCATCTTTCTCATCACTTGCATGAGGATTGAAGTTGGTGCCTGCAGTGAATATGAGACTAATGGTAGATCTTCTACCAGATAGACTGTGCAGTATTTCAATATCTGAAATACCTGTTCTGTGTGAGGGGTAGAGTTCTGGGGCCTGTGGAGGCAATCTTACCTCTGGCCCCTTTTCTGGTCCGTGTGTACCTCTTTGCCCCTGGGCACTTGCTTTCCAAGGTCTCTGAGCTCTCCTACAGTGAAATGTTGCTATTAAGGGCTCTCTCCTGCTCTACAATCTTGAATAATGAGTGAGATTAGAAATCAAGTGAAATATAGTGGATAAAAATAAAGAAAAGTGGAAAAGGAGAATGAGAATATAGACAGCAAGATCAGCAGTGACTTACGGCTACCTATCCTTCATGAGAGGCATTGTCCCTGTGTTTGGGTTGGGCAAAATGATCAAGTAAACAGTGTTTCTCTGGGAAGTTTTTATATATTACTGCAATTCACTTCTGATTATGACATTGTAGTTCCAATGGCAAAGTTTCTGTCAAAGGCACATTGGAGAAAAATGTGGAGCTTTTGAATAATTGAATATTATCCATATATATCCATTTGGACATCCAGTCCAAAGTGAGAGGAGTTAGACATTTACCATGGTTTACTCAGGGACATTGCATGAAATTGTGGATCCTTTTAAAAAGATTTCAGCAAAATGCTGCTAATAATATCTATATCCTCTACTAAGCAGTGAATATGTACCATAAAGGACTGCACAGAGAAGCTTGCAGTTAAAGACCAAACATGAATATGGATACAAGAGACTGATATTACACAAGATAGGAAGGCCTGTGTTGTTTCTCCACACTTGGCACTTTCTGCCTTTGCCAAACAGAGATGTTCAGGAATTGAAATTTTTTCTTTCCAAAAAGCTTGTTGACAAGACTATTAATATTTTAACAGCCTCAAGTAACTTTTTTTTTTTAATCAAAATGTGATGTGGTGTAATAAGCACTGTCTTAACACAGACATTCCACTGCTACAGCCAGAGCAGCCGGTGCAATTAAAGTTGTATTGCTCTTCCTTCAGTATTTCTTGCAACCTGATTACCAGTTCAGCTAGTCCTGTGTGACAGGTGAGTTTGTTATGGCTTATGATACTGTGAAGTTGGTGATGAAAAGAAACCAGATGCAAGTATAGTCTGCTTAAGTTCAGCATGTCATTTAACATTTTTCATCTATCTATAGAATCTTAACAGAACTAAGGATCAGTTTAAACTGAAATGACGTCCTCATTACTTGAGGTTCTTTTGCTGGACATTATTAGATGTTTCGTATCTCAGTGTAATTATCTCTGCCTGAGAGGGAAAATCTTCACTGCATCACACAGGTATGCTGTAAAGAACGTGTAAGGGATAGAAGGGAAGAACAGTTGACTGATGAAAAGAAGTATTGCCTGGGATAAGCAGTATATACAAGCACTAATAGTGCTATAAGACTACCAAGTATTGATTTATATTGCTCCTATTTGCAGAGGTGCTATGTCAGATCTTACTATCCTCATGAAAGTGAGGAATATGTGATAGATACCATAAGCAAGAAAATATTTCCTTGCTTTTCTTAACCAAAAAATCTAGGGGTTAGGGATGTATACTTCTCTGTAAACCATGAAGGCAAGTGGATTAAAACTGTCAGAGTGAGTAGCCTGCAGTTTCTACTCATGTCTTTTATTGGACACTAAGGGCAAATTTACCATGAATAATCTTTCCAGTGATTCAGTCCTACCCCCTTCTCCACTAGAACAAACCAGAACATTATGCATGCAGTGAGCTTCACAGTACTAGTAGTAAAGTGTACGATACCACAATTTAATAGTAGAAATGAAGAATGTCTGGTGTCAAAGCTAAAATTCAAGCCACAGCATGCCCACCTGGTCACAGAAGGGAAAGTGCAGTGACAAGTCTCACCTAGCCAGTGAGTACAATTTATCCTGCCATTGCCTCTGCCATCCTCTCCTCTATCCACTCTGTAGCTGGGGGACACATTGAAGAACTGTGAAAAGGAAGAACGCCCTTTGGCACCTGGAGGTTGACCATCCCTTCTTCATCTTCTGCTTACTTTCCAATATTTCTCACACCTACAACCACAAAGAAAATCATTAAGAAAGGAGAGTAATGGTTCTTTTTATTTCACCCAACAAGGTTATTTCAGAACAATTCTATATGACAATGGTAGGGTGCTGGGGGAAGAATTTCTGCAGCTGGAGATACCAGTAGAGGCTCTTGCTCTACTACTCTAAACCCTTGCAAAATATGCTGGATCTCTTTTTTTCAGAACTTTGAACACCTGTGAGCATATTCTGCTCTATTGCCTTCCTGGTAATGGGACCAGCAATAAAGGGGAAACTGTGTAGAGAACCGACAAGTACAAGTCACTAGTGCTAAGTGGAATGCAGAAAGGTTCTTCAGCAAAGTGAAAAAAGGCAGTTGGGAAGTGGTAGAAAATGGGTGGAGGCAATGAAATATTGTGCAATAAAATAATAAAATATCCAATCATAACTAATTTTATCTAGTGATTCTGCATTCCCTTCATCTATTTTATCACATCTGTCCTACTTTTAAAACAGCTTATTTAAGAAAACGGTACACATCTCCTCAACCTTTGTTAACAAAACTACTGATTACCAGTAAGTCCAAGAGTTACCATGTAATAGATCCATTCTTTGAACTGGGCAGAGTTCTAGGAAATACGCATTTTTTATAGAAAACTGAAAATTCAGTGGAACAAATGCAAAGATGTCTGTGCCTTGAAGACAAGATAACTTTATGCTGTCTCATGGTAGTGTGCTGCAGAACAGAAATCAAGATTAGCAGATTCTGGAACAATAACATGACAGTTTATCTTGTAAAAGACAATTGCTTTTAACCAATTTAACTTCAAAGATGAATAAAATTACTGAGTAAAGAAACTTAAAAAGCCTTTAGAGAGAGGTAACATATAAATACGCTATAAACATGTACACCTCACATATCTAATCCAGTTTAGTCTGCATTCCACTGAGGTACAGGAGACCATAGATTAATGTTCCAGAAGCAGAATAGACTTGGCCACCAATGAATGAAGGCTGACGTCATTTCATTGCAAAGGGATAGCTGAGAGGTAGTAATAGATTACTAGATGAATAGGGAATCTCTGTGTTTCTAGAGTGCATCAGAGCTTTAGGAGAACAGGAGAACACCAGGAAGAAGTAAGTGATATGCATTTTTTGATTACATCACGGCAACTGTTATTTTGTCCATTTCTGAAGTCTAAAGTTGGAAAGATTTTGAAAAAATTGGAAAGGATTCAAAACAGCTAGAAGAAGGAATATGGAAAAAAGTGAGAGAGGAGGGAGAGAGAGTGTTAAGATGCTCAGTTCAAAATCCAATGTGTGAACAAAATATTTGCATCCAGAAATATAGAATAGTCAGGTATCAAAATGTTTTGTGAGGAATCTAAAAATTACTGTTGGAGGAATAAGACAGGAATAGACCTTAGGTGCTGGCAAGGTTCTTCCTGAATGATATGCCCTATTGCTCCCGGCAGGAGAGGACTATTGTGCCAGAAGGACAGTTGTTGTAAGGCAGTATGGTACTCCTTGTATTTACACATTCCTTAATATGAAAAAGGGCCTTCCAACAAGGGATAATTCTAGAACAATAAAACAAGGCAGTACTAAAAAAAAAATAGGGCATAGCTTCCAATACTGATGATAATAAACACAACTTGACCTACATGGGAGATCACGAGAATCATTTTATAGCAATTACAAGTCATTAATGAATCATGAAACTGTAAACCAGCAATCAGGTTGCAGTGGTCTAAAAAAAAAGATAATTCTTCAAGATAACTGTGACAAAAGTTTGTGTGTATTCTTTCAGGCTGTGGCAAACGAAAGAAAGTTGATCTTTCAAATTTCTGCTTTGCTATGTTAATAAGTAGGAGTATAGTAATTTTTTCTTTGATTAGATATGTATAACTTTGATAGAGCACATAAGGAACTAATATTAGATCGAATAGGAAAATACAACATACTTGTGTTGGGAAAAATATGCTTTCTCCTACCTTGTTTAATCCTTAGTATTGAAGAAAGGAACCTTGTGGGGGGTTAAACAAAAAATTTTGTCTCTAAAATTCTTTCCATTCACCTCTGTAATGGTCTTTGTCTTCTTGTTGTATCTTTACCAATGAGATGTCATCACTGGCAGATGCTCTGGCAGCTAAGTGTTGCGGTAAATTCAAGAAAGTACTGCTTTGTTTTGTGTTTTGTTATGACGGTACATTTCAACTATGTAAGGTACTTTCATAAAGTTGTGAGTTTAGTTCATGTCTACCAATCACATCATTCAGCTAAATCACAAAAGTCCTGGACAAACAAAGACCATTCCCTTTTTTGACTGGGGGAGTTTTCCCAGCTTGATGCCATGAACAGTTATATACAGCAGTTATCTTCAATTATTTAAAGCCAAAGGGAAATAAAGTTGATTGTGAAGGAACTTCAGAGATCTACAGTTGTAGAAGTGAGAACCATTAATCTACACAATGTGTAAATACCAGGCCAGCAAGGATTATAAAAGTTCATCTTGTTGACATAAATCTTTAATACTTGGATCAGACTGCCACAATGCCTCTGCCGTTTGATTAGTGTTTGTTACAATTAGGGAGAATTTGTTACATGGAGTACATAATGGGCAATAATGTCAAACAGCAATGCTTTACAGGTTGAATAAATTACTGAGCTATTAAATAGATGGTCTATTAAGATACCAAATGAGTTTGTAGAATTCTGCTAAAGTCAATTAAAAGAGTCAATATATATAGAAACAAACTAATTAGTGGAACTGATGAAGGTGCCAGTGAAATCAGTGGGTATGTAATATATTATGGATGCAAGGCTATACACTATTGTGTAACAGTGTCTTGTAGTATTTTAAGAGGGCTCACTCTATATGAACCATGTTGTAACACACTGACATTAACAGATTGACAAAAAAATGTAATCAAAATGTATTTTTGTAGTGAAAAGTAATGTCAGTTCTAATTATACGAATTGGTGCATATACACCATGGAAAAAGCATGCTGATATGCCACTTTAATGGTGACACTGTTCCTGCTGTTATGTGAAAAACCTGAAATTGTACATGCACAGACAGCCCTTCCCTTCACCTTCACATCTGGAGTGCTGTGTCCAGTTCTGTGCTCTATGGTACAAGGAACATATAGCCTTAATGTAGTGGGTCCAGCACAGAGCCACAAAGGTGATGGAAGGACTGGAGCATCCGCTCTGTGAGGAAAGTCTGAGAGGAGGGACTTGTTGAAGAGGAGTCAGAGGTATCCCATAGATGTGTGTAAGTACCTGATAGGAGGGGATGAAGCAGAAACCAGCCCCTTCTCAGTGTGCCCACCGGCATGACAACAGGCAATGGGAACAAATGGAAACATACCCTTGGAGATATTCAAAACCTGACTGGATATGGTCAAATGGTGACCATTTGATTCAAAACAGCTTCTTTATGTGAACTGTATAAGTTCCTATTCCCTCTTGAAAAGAATTCTTATTTGAATGGCAATTATAGTTTTAGATTAGGACTTCGTAAAGTTTTGCATGTGTGCTGAATAACTTTCTTGCAGCTTTTTTCCTTCCTTAATATTGTGGATGTCCAACAGACATTCAATTGAATCAATATGTGAGGTTTTAATAATTTTAATCAAGTATTTTTTCTTAGAATTGTTTTATCCTCTATACTATTCAGTGTCTGCTGCTAATTTTCTTTACAATTCAATGTCACAAAATAATTTCTTTAAAGTATAATTAAGTTTTCCACAGTAAACATTTCAGTCTAGTTAATTAATGAAGAGCTGATCTCCATACACTCCTTAACATGACTGAAAATCAAAAGCTGACATTGCCCAACAGGCTTATTCATTTTATATCTGACTTTCAAAAGGAATGAGCGTTATCAATTATGTATCAAGCAAATGCAGACTGTGGCTGTCCACCATCACCAAAAATCAACCTCGATGTTATCAATCTTAGTGTTATACTACACTGTTCCCTGTATCATTAAACCAGGACCATAGAGTTAATTATATGGACCACTGGATCTTTGAATGTTTTTTTCCTTTGAAAACAAAAAAACCCTCACATTATTTTTAATCCATTATACCCCACACTAGTGTTGAAGCCACTATTAAAGACACTCTATTTCTAATGGAGACTGAAAAAAATATCAGCTGTGAGAACCTGGTCTTGTTCTGGTTTTACCTTGTTTATGACTTGCTGCCCTATGCAAAGGGACAGGGCCTTTGCTCTGAGAGTGCAGGAGCACACTGAGTGCTAAAGGGTTAAAAGTAGGAGTGGGGCAGCAGAAGACATCCCACCAAAAATGATGATACCCTCAGGCATCCTGGCTACCCCATAAGGAGTTGTGGGCTGCAGTGACCAGCAGTGTAGTAGAGAATTAGAAAGGTGTCCCTGCAGAAGGATTGTCCTGAGCAAAGCTAACTGAAAAACTTTCAGGAAAATACAAGTTTTGTACTAAAAATGTCAGATGACTTTGAGCCTCAGCTCAAACATGCTTCAGCTGAAACACAGGTGGGCTTCTGATATAATCAGCAAGTGCCTGAAGACAAGGCACCCCAAACCTACCTTGGCCCTGCAATGGAAACAATGTATCTGGTCATGGCACACCAGGATTTAAGGCTCCAGGATATGTTTGCCATACTTTATGTAGGAACTTCATGGAAATCTTCAGATTCAACTGTCACTTGAATTGTCTCTGAGGAGCATGAATATTCATAAGAATAATGGACAAATGTGTCTTTATGTGTATGAAATGAATGTAGAATACAAATAATATTCATTTATTGGTGAAATGCTGCACTAAAAACTGCCTTTACAGCTGTCTTATGAACTAATCATTATGGTCCTTCAAAGGACAACATTACTCTAATGATTTTCTTAAATATATTTATACATCTGAAGTTAAGCAAAGGGTTTTCAAATGCTTTCAATTTTAAAGTTTACAGGAATGCACTGGTTTTTTAAGAATACTTGTTTGAGGCTTTTTTGCATGGTTATTAAATGCTCTTGTGAAATGAAGCCACTACCTTTCATGCAATTCTATCTAAAGCAGCTGTGATTATAAGTCTTCTTTCAACGGTAGTAGAATTAATTCAGACTAAATAATTAATTAAACCAAAATTAGGCTTTTTTCATGAATTGATAGGGAATCATAATTGCTTTTTATCAATACATTTTGTTGAATATGTTATATAGTTACTGGAACAAAGAACAAACTAAATACTTTTAAGTTTATCTACCTTTCTTTTGATCATTTACTGTTTATTCTTAGTAATATTTTTTTAAAATGCAGTGGATATATTCTGCTTCTTAGCTAATGAATAGTTATTTTGTTAAAAGAATAAAAAAAAATGAAAAATCTGTGTGATAAATCCATTAAATAAGACTTATCTGTTGCCTTAATTTATTACTAGAGTTGTGCCAGTGTTCCAGTCACCTGTTATGTACTATTTTGTAAATAAATCACCTTATTAATTCTTAGATAATTATTAATATTTTTTAACCAGTCCTAATTCCAGTTTGGAAATTATGTCTGATTTTGTGGCTGGATGGATTATTTCTAGATCTTTGAAAAATTTCTGAACCTTGGCTCAGAATGCACACCTCCAGGCAACAACATGCAACAATCATTTAAGCGACTTTGATACTTACTGAGCATTATTTTAGTTTAATAAATATGAGTATGAGATAGAGACACACACAAATCCGTATATGACATCCCTAATGGTTTAAATAGGAAGATAATTGTCCCAGTTGGAGACAAATTCGGAGGAATGTCCAAAGCGAACATCCTCTGATAGAAGGCAGGTTACAGCCACCCCTCCCCCATTAGGTTTGGAAAGAAATTCTTCGGAGGAAAGTGAAAAAAAGTTATTTATTTAACAAGCAGAGTGCACGCAGGCACGGAAAAAAGAATAACGCTAAATAATAAAACCTCTCGCTGTGGAGAGAACCTGGGTAGATTTGAGAGTCCTTTGTGGGTGTGGTTTTCTCATCTCCGGAGCTGGGGTCCGGCATGGGCCCCTCCGGGCCTCCCGGATGATGTTCTGGTGTTGCTGAACAGTCCAGAAGAGAAGAAGAAGAAAACGAAGTCCCAGGGAAAAACTTCCTTGCCTCGGCTAGCAAACTGGCTAAAAAGCAAGGAGTTCTAACTCTCCGTCTCTCCTGAAAAGGAGAGCCAAGAGCTGGGAAAAGTAGGAAGGTGCTTTCCTCCACTCTGCAGCCACAGGAACGCAGGAGAGTGGAGTGTCCTTGGGCACAAACCACTCTGAAGAATTCGCCTAGTTTTTTGTTTTTTTCTCTTGGATCCAGTTTTAAATTCATAGAAAGGCACAGGCATAGAGCAGGTGATAGGGGATATAGATCATAAAGTCACCCCAAGACAATAATGCAAAGTTAAAACTGACATCAGTCACAAGCCTGGAAAACAGCAAATGAGAGATTTCAAAGTTCTATAAGGATTTTTTAAAAACAAAATTATTTACTCACTTGTTCAGAAATTGTACTTTTTTCTTTCTAAGATCATCAATACTCATTTTTCATTTATCTTTAGTCAATTCTCTGGGTTAAGAAGGCTAGTGAATCTGAATTTCAAATATGTTTTAGTACAAATAACTGTCATCATGACACTCTGGGAATGTGACATTATGTGATTTTCATAACAGAATAGTTGTCTATTTGTAGAACAGAAACCACCACGTGACTGAATGCATACTGCATCTGGCTAATAGCAAATACCCAACGCCCACAAACCATCCCTGAAAAACACTAATCTAATGTTTTAGTGAACACTCATGAATAATCGATACAATCAAAGACAATCAAGCCTGGTTTAAATGGGCTGCATATGATTTGCTAACCAAAGGAAAGGATGTATGTTGATAAAAAATCATCACCTCTGAAGGACTCAACCAGTTGTCATCCCTTGTCTCAGGAACTAGAAATGGAAAACTGTCAAGCATGTCTTCTGTCTCTTGGCTCTCTTGGTGGCTTTTTTACGAGAACTCCTTGTCCGCTTAAGCAAAGTCAGTTTCTTTGAGAGAATGGAATCAGTCCACTGAGTAGAGAAAATGGTAAAAATGTGAGTTAACAGTTAATTCTGTGAAGTTCAGTCATTTTATTTCTGTTACAGCTCTCCTTGAATACCTTGGTTCTAAATCTTATATGAAGAACTTCTATGTTTCTACTTAACTTTTAGCTATCTGCCCTAAAGGTTTACATACTTTGTATTTTAGACTCTTACTATCTTCCCACTATTCATAGTCATAGCTTATCATGCAAACGTGGCATTTATTTCATCATAAACAGGACTAAATGTGAAGGTAGTCTCCATTTGAACATTTTCCAAATTTCTGTGACATTTGCATAGGAAAATGGGAAATCTAAATCTAAATTGATCTGGCAATTGTATTTATTGTATTCTTTTGAAACTCGTGAATTTTGAAATTTAGAATTCTGAAATTCATATAGTAAAACTTTCCAGAAATTTTAGCTTTCCTATAAGCCAGATGTCTTATTTCATTGTTTGTATTTCATAATAACAGACAGCATATATGGAAAACCAGCCAACTCCTCAGATATAGATATAGAAATGTGAACAAGTGATTGCATGTGTTACTATTAGAGAACACTAGGACAATGTAATAGCATTCTAAGTTGGTGGATCATTTGTGTTTGGGTTTTTGTTCAGATAAAAATGCTTAGGTAGCTAAAAACAACAAGAAAAACTCCAGAACTATTATGGATTATTCACCATTCATGTTAAAAAAAGCAAAAATGCATTCACCAGTGTTATTACACTCTTCCTAGAAACCTGAAGTTTTCATGTCTTAAAATCTTTCTTATGAACTTGTTATGATTGAAAAAGAAATCAATAAAACCAAAAGAGAAATGTAAGCATTGTAATATTTTATGATTCCTTCACAAGTTGTTCTTACAAATCTGTTTTTGGCAGTTTTTGAGGATGAGGAAGGTAAATTCTTTAACTTTTATCAGATGTCTTTTTTGCACAGATTTGGATATAATTACTTGGGCAATAAAAAACAGAGATTAACTGAATTTCAACCTTTTTAAAGTTAATAAATAGTATGAAAGTCATATTGAAATCACATGCTTTACCAGTTGACTGTAATTGAAGAAATCACACTAATTAATCTGCCCCTTTTAGTCTGAAATACTATAGATTCAAATATTTTTAAGATATTGAGATACCTGCTATTCACGAGATAGCATGGAGAAAATTGCATGCTTGCTTGGCAAAGAAATAAAATTATAAATTGATAACTTGTCTAACACAAATTATTTGGTGTGCATAAACAGTATAATATCCTGTATCCTTGCTTCCTCCTGAATCATCGTGCATATTCAGAGACTTAATTGCCTACTGGTATTATAAAAGAGGATCTTGGCCATGCAACTGATTTTCATTGAGACTGAGTTGCTTAATATATTCTATAGGAGTGATTCCCATATGCTGAAGTCCTTTATGCTAGAAGGAAGCATAAATACTGTGTTAGATTCTCAAAGATTAACTCTTCCAGCTTTGTGATGATAAAGTGTTGACAACACTGTATTCAGGTAATAATATTACATCATGTGAAGTATATTAACTTTGAAAAAGCATATGCAACTTCTACATGAAGACCTAAGTGTGTGCAATTTGAAGGTGATAGGGAGCTCATTTGAGAATATTACTTGAGAGGAAGCAGAGACATTATTCAGAACAGGTAAATACAATCTTTCTACATTCAAGTCCTAGAGATGTAAATGTTTATTATAATATGTGATTCTGAATTCTCTGTGGGTATGTTTACTAGTTTTTCAGACATAATTTGCACAGTCTTCTTTATACTTTTCCCCTCATAGGAGAAACTTTTTTCTTCTCAGTGAGATGTGAAACAATTTATACTCTGGTCCCAAAGACAATTCACTGTTATAGCAGCATATACTTTTCACCACGATTTGAGCGTGCAGAATCCTCTCCATGTAATTTAATGAGCCCCTCTGCCTTTGGGTCCCATGGAGTTTTCCTCTTCCAGTTGCTGATTAAAGCTATTCCAGCTGAATGAGAAAAAAACCAACTAATTATAATAATATAATAATTTTGTCTTTTAGGTTTTACAGAAACTGTCTGGAATATGTTCCTGGTTGTTAATGATCCTTAATAGAGCAGATGGAATTCTCCAGTCTGAGCAGAAGCTACAGAAGAGTCTCTGAGGTTTATAATGTGTCATTTGGTTCACATCCGGCAGAGTAAGCCAGAATAAATCTAAAAAAAACGAGAATGTTGAGGGGCTTTGATTCTGTTCCTGAGCTATTCCCTATATAACATGTGTTGTGTTGCTAATTTGCTGACTTGGAAACACCAGCAAGGAATTATATTGGGAGTTTTAAATTTTAAGCACTGCAATATTAAAGAGGTGGCATGCTGAGATACAAAACTTTAAAAAAAAAGTAGAAAATCTCCATCTAAAATGCAGCTTTAATGCACTCTGAGGGCTAATACCCAAAATCACTCCAAAGGCCAGCTACCTGATTAAAATTGCTGGTCCAGACCTTTGTAAATAGCTGAAATTGCTTTATATTAAATAAAATAAAATAACAAAATTCATTTTGGCAAATTCTGACACTTCCAAAAATTATGACGTCTAAACCTTTTTGGGTCATAATCCATCACTCAATATAGACCCAGATTCTCAGTCTGTGTCTGCCTTATTAGGTACCTAGATGCTTAGACATCATCCGTAATAGAACCTCTATGAAGCTGTTCTGTTTTTAAAGACCCATGAAGCTAACTTCCCTAGGCAGCTGCTTTTCATTGTCCAGTCCCACAAGCTATGCAAACTTTCTGTGCGGCATCAAAGAAATCTTGAAGATCGAGCCTTCAAATCATGAAGAGAGATCTCAAAATTGGGATTTCTGCTCCATCTGGACAGACCCTGTAGGCAAGCTTACCACACACAAAAAAAATGCATTCAATGATGGGATCTTTCCTGTAATATTTGAGATGCTGATAGTCAAATCTTTGCTATATAAACCCAACTTAGGGCTCTGATACTCTGAAAAACAAGCCTCCTGGTCATGAGGATTTTGGCTATTGGTGCATTTTAACCAACATGTCCCTTTCAGCCATCTCCAAACATATCAGCAGTTACAGATGTAACTGAACCAAATTGATGGTTCAGTTACAGATATATTGAACCAAACAGAGAGCCCAGGACTGTTGGTACTTTTTCATGTGTTTGACCATCCTCAGAGTAAAAAAATATTTTCTTCTGCTCAGATAGAACATGTATTTTCACAAACGTGTTTTCATTTGTTCTTGTTGCTTCTTGTCCTTCCAGTAGGTACCAATGAGAAGAGTCTGATTTCCTTTTCCTTTCTGATTTCTTTCTCCTTTCTGATTTCCTTCCCTCTCATCAGGAAGTTATACAAATTGATAAGATCCCCCTGACCCTTTTTGTCGTGAAGCTGGACATTCACAGCTCCCTCAGCCTTTCCTCATGTGAGAGATGCTCCAGTCCTTTCATTAGCTTTGTGGCCATGTGCTGGGCTTGCCCTAGTGTGTGCATATACTTACTGTGCTGGGGACACCGCAGATACAACCACATCAGGGCTGAGGGGACGAATCCCCTTCCCTGACCTGCTGGCAACGCTCTGCCTAATGCAGCCCAGAATGCTGTTGGTCTTTTTTGCCACTTATGGCCAGTTGTCCACCAGGATGCAGGAAGGTCGTTCACACATTTTCTTTCCTAGTGGTCAGCCCCAGCATGCACAGCCACATAGGTTAATCTCTCCCCAGGTGCAGGACGTTTCATTTACCCTTGTTGAATATCATGAGAGTTGTCTCTTCCCAGTTCTCCAGATTATCCAAGTCACTTTGAAAAGCAGTACAACCATCTAGAGCTCCTCCTACTTTTTTATCACCTACAAACTTGCTGAAGGTGTATTCTGTTCCATAGCACAGGTCATTAATGAAGGTACTGCACAGTACTGGATCCAGTACCGACCCCTTGGTACACTGCATGTGGCTTGCCCCCAGCTGCACTTTGTACCAGTGACCACAGCCTTCTGGATCTGGGTTTTCAGAAAGTTTTCAGTCTACTTCACTGTCCACTTATGTAACCCATACTTTGTTTATGATGATTGTTAAGTGAGACAGTGGCAAATGACTGGAGGCAGTGCCAAAGCCTTTACCAGGCTCAAGGTAAACAACATGCGCTGCTCTCCCTTAATACACCAATCTATCCACCTCATCATAGAAGGCTTTCAGGTTGGTCAAGCATGAATTCCCCTTCATAAATTCATGCTTTTGCTGTGCTCTACAAATCAATGACGTAGATTTATGAGGACTTTTAAAGTATGTCTTTTCACAAGGAAATTACTTAAGTATCTCTGATACTGAACGTTTGCAATGGTTTCCATCAGGGGTGAAATGGAGACTATAGAGTCCCACAATAACATCTTCTCTTGTCCCCTGTCCAGAGGCAGGACCCTGCAGCACATAAACCTTTAGTCTGGCCTTTTTTCTGTTCTTATACATTTAAAGAGCCACTGAGTGTTTTCCTTATAGTGTTCTTTAATCCAATTTTGTTTAGTTAGAAATTATCAAAAAAAAAGCTTTTATATTAGGAACAAACCTGAATCACTGCATCTTATTCTTGAATAAAGTACTTTTTCCACCAGTCGACCATTAAAAATTTTCTATTAATGAATTAAAATATATTCAAGGCTGAAAACCTGCTTTGTTTTCAAATGTGTGGCCAGTAACAGCTGATATCCTTAGCCAGAGTAATCAAGGCTTATAATAGGAATGTTAATGAGCCCTGAACTATAGCAGAGCAAATTGAAGAGTCGTTATTGAAGGCAAAAGTTAAAATACCATAGCTGAGTAAGCTTTATGCTTCTTGAATACCTCTCTGATAAAGAATCTTAAGTCATAAACACTTTCAGAAGAAAGGATTTTGAAAATATTTGCTGTATGCAAAAAGTTGCTCTTTAAAATTTGTTTTGTGTGAGAGTGTTCTGAAGTGATATCATGGTGTCATGGTCTGACCCAGCTGAGCATCAAGCACACGAAATCTTGTTGTAATTTAGCAGAGAAGGGGAAAAGTAAAACTTCATTTTATATGGTGCAATTAGGATTATTGAGGAAAACAGGAGAACTGCAAGGCAAAACAGGCCCACACTTGAGCAATTAGAGTATAAAGGAGACCTATTACTAACAGATTTAAAAGTAAAAAGAAGTAATAAGAAATTAAAACAAACTCAAACTCCCCTCTCTTGCAGCACCCCCTCCTTCCCACCAAACCCGCACAAGGGGAAAAAACCAAAACGTGGGATTTGGTTAGTGCTACATTTCTTAAGAGTCTCTCTGCTTAAGGAAAAGGGTTTCTTCTGCTATGCCATGGTTTCTTCCCCATGGGAGACATTTCTCTACGAACTTCTCAAGCCTGGTTCCAAACTGGCATAGGCAGAAGCCCCGCTCGAATCTGCTGCAGTGAAAAACTTTTCCCACGGTTTAGCAGTCTTTTCATTACTGCCAGCATGGGCCATAGTAGTCCATGGGGTTTCAGTTTTTAAAGATGAGCTATTTTCAGCCTGAAAGCAACGTCTCTCTTCTTCAAATCTATAAAAGCCTCTCACAGCTTCTATGTAACCTGGGCATAGGCATTTTCTCATCTTCACAGGCCATGCATGGATTCTCTATTCTCCCCATCACTTCAAACGGATTAAAGAGACAAACAGTTTGTAATATTACAGTTTTTACCACAGCTTGCAAGAAGAATTTAAGTTTCGCGCTGGAAATGCCTCCACCCTCTTTTTCCCGCCACCATCTTGGCTCCTTCCCATGTGACTTACTTCCCCTTTCTTCCTGACCTTGGAGTCACCCATGTGCTTCTCCCTCATGTGACTTCCTTTACTTTTCTTTCTTGGTGACTTGGAAGAAAAGGTGACCTCACTGGCTGCGTATGATGTTCTTTTCAGTTTGGCGCGAGCTGTGCTGGCTGCATAAAGACCCCACCGGCTCCACCAGTTCCTCACAGGGCCACGCTGGCCATGGGGAGGGGAAGGGGGGCCGACCAGTCCCCAGAAGCTGCGCCGGGTCATTTTAGCTGTGCGGCAGCCCATGGCTGTTTCTGCCGGCCCTTCGCGATGGTTCCCCCCAGCATCCTGAGCCCAAGGCCCGTTTCCCCCCGTCCTCACCGTGCAAAAGCAGGAACAAAAGGCCAAATTCCTGCCCTGCACCCCTTTTAAATATGCAAAATCACAGAAGTGCTATTGGCTTAGCACCTTGTCCATCAATTCAGTTTCAGCCCACTACACATGAACCTTAGAGGGCTCTGTAAATCTGGCTCCAAGGTGAGAGATATGAAACTTCAGTTACCTGGATTTGCCTTTAGTGTTACAATAGTGACCTGGTGTGGTGTTTTGAACTTGAGTTGATGGACAGTCATTTAGACCAATAATGCTTCTCAAAATTTACATATTTAAACTGCGTGGAGACACGGGAACTTCCTCTTGGTGTTTGAGCCTCCCACCGGCGGGGGCAGAAATGGGCCCCCCAGCTCCATCTCTTGGAGCATCCCCAGGCCTCCCCTCCCCTGGCCCCAGGGCATGGACGCCAGGTAGCTGCTGGAGAACCCCTTCAGACCTGTGGGCAGCTAGGAAAACAACCATTAAGCTGCTGCATACCGATACCACCTGGCACGACTTCTAAAGACTGGAGACTCATCCCCCGTCACGCGGCCTCGCGCAGATCCTGGTGGGAGCCGATAGAACTTTCTGCGACCAATGTAGCTAAAGTCAAGCTGAGGAGCCAGCAGCATAAAGGGAAAGAGGCTTTTTCTCCAACATGAAGCCTGAAGAAAATCATGGCGACTTCAAGGTCAGAGGGAAAGAGAAAGTAAGTCACGGGAGACGGAGCTGAAGATGGTAATGGGAAAAGAGAGAGGAGTCGTGCGCCCAGCGCGAAGCTTAAAAATACTTTTTGCAGGCTGTGGTAAAACTGTAATATCACAAACTGTCCTTTTCTCTTTAATCCACTTAAAGACATGGGGGGATGAGAATTTTGTGTGCAGCCTGTTGTTGCGGTTTGTGGGTTTCCTGCAGTGGCAAGGCACACAGAAGCCTTCAAGAAAAAGAAATGTGACCATGCCAGGTCACCTCAGAGCTATAAGAGACTTCTAGAGATTTTGTGAAGAAGAGAGCAGTTGCTTTTAAGCTGGAATTTTCCTATCCTTAAGAAAAGATACACCCCATGTGTGACCCATGCTGGCAGTTGTGGGAAGACTGCAAGATTCATGGGANTATTAATAAACTTCTTTATATTCTTTAAAGTTTGGAGCCTGCTTTGCATTCCTCCTAATTCTTATCTCACAGAAGATAAAAAATGTGAACAAAACCACTACACCTGGCCATGAAGATGTGAATCCTATTAGTTTAAAATCTTAGAAGGAAGACAGAACTTGGAAAAGCTAGGCATACTTGTTCCTGCCATACAAGCTTTGACCTGCAAGACCCATCAGTGGGAATCTGTGTTGCTTCCCATAGAAAGTAGGAGATGAAAAAATTATAGTTTTTAATAATGCTGTTGTGGAAAGATGACTGGGGAAAAAAAATCAGAGGAAACCAAGGAGTTATATTTACATCCTAACAGAAGTTATAATGGTACAGGAATTCTAGGGTAAAATACAGTTGCTGCTCCCTGGCTGGAATGTAGTTGGGGTGCTCAAAACCTATTCCACAGTGATCCGCCATACACACACACTTGCTAAGGGGGTGGAATGGAGGGTGGAGCAGAGTGGAGACACCGTGGCCAGTCTCTGATGAAATCCTTGAAGGGAAAGGAAGCTCATGGTACTTTGCAGCTGATAAACCACATAACACCTGTCAGCCAGGGCAGATAGTGGAGGAGATGTCCTGCTGCTGAGCCAACAACTGTGGCGAAATCTCTCCTCAGATGAACTTGGTTCATTATAGCCTAAATGTAATATTAATGCACACCTCCAGCCCAGTGTTCCTCATCTCCATAGTATGACCACCCCTCACTGGGCATGTGCTCTAAATTCTTTTTGACTTTAACTGTCTTTAAAAGCAAAGCAAAAAAATTTTACACCAATCATTAACAAAGATATATATGACTAGAGTCACTCATGATCCACCTAAACATAGAGAAATAGTGTAAAATCAAGTTGAGAATGGGGAAAGGTTAGGGAAGACTCCATTGTAACTGCTGGCATCAGTCAATGGGCTGAACCTGTCTTCTCCCCTGTAGGGATGCCTGTTGGGTAAGAATCATAGTCTGTGCAAGCTGAATATTTTTATTGGGGCTTAGAGCTTGTCTGTGTATTGTTTTAAATACATTTTTGCAGTCAGATACTGTCACCAGCACCTATCGAAACTTAATGTGCCACAATTCTATATTCATGAAGAGTGTTGGTGTGAGTCCTTCATGGGCACTGGCAGTCACTGGCAGTAACATATTCAAATACAGTGGAAGACCTACAGAAAGGTCTCCCTTACGCTGTTGATATGTGTCCCTGAGCAAGTCAGTCCTGCCTTCCAGTCCAGCAGGGTGGCTCAGTGAATGGTCCCCATAACAGGACACTGACAGACTGGTTGGGCACAAGGGTCTTGGCTTTCCTGGGATGCTGACAGACAAATCAAACACTAAGGGTCAAGTAAATCTCCCCACACTAAGGGTTGAAGAAAACTCCCCTTTTCACGTGACAGCTGTTTAACCATTAAATAATTTGAAAGAGCAACATGCTCATATGGCTCTTCTTCCATCTCAGACTCTTCACATTTGGAGCCTCTGCAGGATCAGCTGGAGCAGAAAACCATTATTTCTGCAATCTCGCTCCGTGTGTGTTATCTCTAAATTCATGTTGTAAGGGAATCACCTGGTAACTTATTTGGGTCTAGGAAACCTTGTCTAGAAAGTTCTTACCTGGATTAAATGGGCTACAATAATTTTTAAAACACTAATTCCATACAATGCTGAAGGAAACTCAAAGCCATCATGAGTTAAAAATTTTTCACATAATATTTTGTGAATCCAGAAGCTTAACTAACATCTCTGCAGGGAAATGTAACTAACCAAGGAAGTTTCTCTTTTTCAACCAACTAAATAATAAAATCAATATTATTCAAAATATGATGAAAAATATTAAATTACTTTTTTTTTTAAATATTTGTCCTGAGCACAAAATATTACAAAGAAAAAAAACTATTCAGAAAGGTGAGGTAAAAGACAAACTTGGTAAACTGATATCCAGGAAGCATAGGCTGGTTTTACATTTTCTAACATCCAGGGCTTTCAGAAAAAAAAATGAAATCAGGTATTACAAATCAGAAAATGGACAAGGAAAAGGAGATATACAGGAAGAACTGTGAAGTATTTCCACTACTATGCAACTAATTTCTGAAATTATACAATTTGTAAGATAGAATATCAAAAAAAAAGTATCCTTTTTTAAAAAATCCTTGTTAGGTTTTCTTATAATATCCAGCAGCCTGAGGTCTGGAACCACATGTACACAATACTAGAAGTAAACAGTGTAAAATGTTTGTAGTTTGATATGATCTTTGATCTTTTAAATAAAATATACTCTTCTTTCAAGACCTACTGTCCCATATGGTTATATATGGTATTTAAAAAGAATGAGTCTACCTTTTTTCCCTCCCAATATTAAAAGAAAGATAACAGCTTTTTTAAAAAATTAAAATACAGAACTACACTAAGAATATTTCCAAGTTGGACAGATAGTGTATCTGCATCTTCCAGGAGGAGTTAGTTAAAACATCTTAAGATTGGCTTCAGTAAAACAGTAGTCTATGAACACTTTTCCTGTTTTCCTATGTAGTCAATAAAAAATTTTCAAATAGCATGTATAGAACTAAGCAAGACTGAAAAAAGGTCATTTCAGTAAATCTCATCTGATGAAGTTCTGATGAAGCAAAGAAACTTGCCTAGTGAGCCATACCCTTGATGGGAACCAAGTAAACTCCTCTGGGTGATGGATTGGTGGTGTTGGGTAGGTGCTGGGAGGTGAGGAAGAGATGGCAATGGCTGCAGTTGCTGTGCAGGAGAATGAAAGAACAGTGCAGGAGGTCTACAGGGTGACAGTGTAATGAAATCCAGCAGGAAAACAAGTTTTCTATTGAAATGGAGCAGGAGTACAAGAAATGTCTCTCTGACATTAGCCTGCTGCTGGAAGATGAGTCTCTGGAGACTCATCTCTGTCAAACTTACTTCTAGGATAAATTCTGTAAATTCCCTAAGGCAGTTTCTGTAGCTTGTTTTGTGCTCTGAGCGCAATGGCTCCCTGATCACAGAACAATTTTGATTTTAGTGTTTTTCAGTGGCTTATGGCAAATGACCCGGTTTACACAGGGTCGCTGTACCATCTATGCAAAATAGAAATATTTTCTTACTCTTCAGTTAATAGAAGGGTAAAGGAATAAAATAATCCAACACAGTGAGAAAATATGTTTGTATACATAGATGTGTGGATAGAATATATCAATAGATAGAATATAATTGATAAATACCAGCATATAATTGATAAATGCGCCTACCCTAGAGGGTTAAAAGGGTAAGTGAATCTGGCTCTTCTAAGGGTATTTTGTAATGTCTTCTTTCAGATTTTAAGTAAGATTAGTATTTTTTCATTCAACTTTAGAATGTAGAAGAACAGTGAAATTTGGAAAACATGCTGTTTCCATTTGTCAGACGTAGTGGCGTTATATCTTAATAGGTTTTGCTTCATGTTATGGTGCAGATCTGTCTGACAAAGAAAAAAGAGGGTCACATGAGAAACATTAATTTTAGTAGACATATGCTTACCTGCTCCAGTCACTTAAAATAAAGATAGTTTAAAGCAATAGCATATGTTTGCAAATTGGTCAGTGAATAGTAATGCTTTATATATCTCAATAAAAGGCCTCAAAAGACTTTGAACTTCACAACAGCTCTGAAGCTGGTATTCAGATATTCTTTTTGCAGACAGATAAATGGTTCTCAGGGTCTTTCAAACCCATCAATTTTAGGGTCTCAGTTGAGAAATTCTGTAGCATTTGCTTGCTTACCTTTCTTCTTAAAGGAAAACAGAGAGGAGAAGAATTCTGATCTTTTGCCATTCTCCTGCTTTGTTCATAAACTGTTCCCAGTCTAACAATTGTCTCACACCTGATTTTTTTAAAAAATACATATATTTAGAATTTGCAGTTTTAAAAACAGCATGTTCAAATTAGGAACCTTGAACAGCTGAATTAAAACTTGTTCCAGAAATAATTTTCATTATACCCTTTCTGAGAAAATTATTTAATGCCTGTAAAGGAAAAATATCATTAGAAATCTAACAAAACATATATGCATACATATAATTAATGAAATTTTTATGTAAAATTCTATATCTTCTACTTTTGTTGGAAAAAAGAAAACTTTCTCAAAATTATGCAGAAGGAAGGAAGAACAGACAAAAAGTTTTGCAATCATTAGAAACTATAACATGAATGTGAGGTAGATAATAAATAATCTATTAAACTATTGACAAAATCTGTAGTCTGAAAAAGCAGATATTAAGGTCTGGAAAATAATGACAGAATCATAGAATGGCTTGGGTTATAAGGCACCTTAAATATAACCTAGTTCCAACGCCCCTGCTGTGGGCAGGGACACCTTCCACTAGACCAGGTTGCTCAAAGCTCCATTCAACCTGGTCTTGAACTCTGCCAGGGATGGGGCACCCACAGCTTCTCTGGACAACCTGTTCCAGTCCCTCACCAATCTCAAAGAGAAGAGTTTCTTCCTAATATCTAATCTAGCCCTGACCTCTGTCAGTTTGAAGCCATTCACCCTTGCCCTACCACTATTTGCCCTCACAAAAAACCCCTCTCCAGCTTACTAGTAGGCTCACTTTATGATAATGTAAATTGTAATGTAAATTGATAATGTAAATTCTCTGAGAAGTTCATGTAATAGCTACACATTTTGTACTTTTCAATTTCCTTTGAATTTTATAGAATTTAGCAATACCTTTAGAGATGTGGGTTCCTGCTGTCCGTCCTGTAGCTGGCCCTGCTCTGAGACATTTGAAAATGCATCTTCTTCTTGAAATGTAGTAAATGTTTCTTCAGTGCTCCTTTTTCCGACTAAACCACAACACATAGCATAGCATCCTTAAAACAAAAAAAAACCAAAACCCCAAAACATCAAGAAACTCCTCCCAAAACAAAAAACCAACCAACCTACCAACCAACCAATAACACCAAAAAAGAAGAAAAAGATAGAATAATGCTCATTTTCCCTATAATTCTTCACTTTTGAATACTTCTGGAACAGACCTCTTATTTCTCTTTCCAAACTAAATGTTGCTGGTTTTGGTATTTTTCATTATTGCCCCTCTCTCTGGCTCTTACCAGAGCAGACAATTTGTTTCTTACCATTACCGGTTAAGAATCACTAAGCAGAAAGAGGAGTTATTAACAATCATCTTGGACCCACAAGCTCTGCTGTAAATACACACAGAAAACGTTCTTTGTGATGAGAAAGTAACAAATAGAAGTTTTCACTTCACTGCTTCAGTTGCCATTCTCCAAGGGGAAACATACAGTGTCCACGCCTCATTGAACATGGATTCGATGTATTTCTATTACAAGGAACAAGAACTTCATTATTCCTACTATAAATTGATGAGATAAAAACACTGGGTTTTTGAAAAGATGCTTTTTAAAATGAACCCATAGGTCATTTGGAAATAAAAACCTCTGTCGCTATTTCTGTCAGTCAATGTCAGCAGACTGTTAAATATAATTGCCTTGTTGTTTTTGTGATATTTATTATTTCCCACCTGATAAAAGAGACTCCTTTCCTCTAGAGAGTGATGGTCCTCCTGAGTTTACATCGATGTAATGTTAAAGAAAATGATAAATTTTTCTGGTTTTCTGAATAAGAAATGTGCTACATTTTTAATAGCATGATTAGTCAATTTCCTTGAAAAAAAGAGTTCATCTAAGAACTTTGAACTCAGTATACACGATTTTTCCCTTGAAAATTACATCCACTTAGTATTTTGGTTTCTCGTAACAGAACACCACTTTCTTCTTACTCTCCTGTGATGGGTCTGATTTTACAATCCAGTGGTTCAAAGTTTCCTGTAGAACCCTCATTGAAAGTTATTGATATAATACGTTCTTCTAACAAGACACTATATAAAAGTGTAATGACCAGTTTGCTCACTACAGCCTCATTTCCTGTTGTCTAAATTGGTAAACTGCATGCTCCAAAAGATGTAGGCTAAAAAAAAAAAGACATCCACAGTTTTATATTTTTGTTCTGATCCTCTGTGTCTACCTTTGGACCAACATTTTGTGATCTATTTGTAATGAAAATACTTCATGCCTAGAAAAGGGTCCTTAAAAATTTTCTCACATGTATAATCAAGCAGCATGGAAGAGGAATTCAGTTTGGGATTCAGGTTGCTTGTCCAGTGCATATTTGCTTTGTGACTTTGTACAAGTTCCTCATCTCTAACCATCTGTTCCTCTGTGTTGTTCAGATCAGAATCTCTGCCTGACAAGGGTTGTTTCTTGCTCTGTGAATGTGTGAATTGACTGCCCAATACAATGGAGCATTGAGGTGCTTTTGTGTATCTACTCTACTGTAATGCAATAATTAATTAAAATTAGGCAGGAGTTAATGGTCCAAGAGATTTTTACAGCTCTTCCCTTGTGGGAAATGTCTTGGTAATAAACAAAATTTTTTTATCAAAAGCAAATGATATTTTACTATGACAGGTGTATTATTTTGAGAATCTTTGAGATATAAAAGTCAGAAATACTGGTTCTAGTCAAAAACAAGAATTAAATTTTTTAATATATAAGACTTGCTTATGGATATTGAGATTTTATTATATAATTCATTTTGAAGGGTTTTTATTTAACCTCTTAAAGACAGAAGGAAAAGAAAGTTTTAGTCGTTCTTCTGGAGTCACATAGATTACAATTCACTTTTCTTATATTGCATTTTTCATCTGATTTCTGGTTTCAGGGATCTGGGACTAAAAATACTGTTCATGTTTGAGTTTCCTCATGCCTGTTGGTGGTAACGAAAGGAAAGACCTTCATCCTTTTCTGTGGTCAGCGTCACCCACCAGTGATGAAGTGGATGAAGGGAGATAAGCAGAGGTAGTCAGTGACAAGTGAGGACATCAGATTCCTGGGAGCAAAAGCAACTATGGGAGAGGGGAATGTTGGGGGAAGGGGAGATAGGGGGTGGGAGTGCAGAGGCAGAGTCCTAGGGCTTTTAGAGGACAGGAGGATAGATGTTCCAGTGAGATCCCTGGAATGCTCTCTCCAGCCTACCTACCGCATGGGGTCATGCATGGATCTGGTTTCAAGTTCATGAAATGGAAAGTTAGTGATGGGTGTCTGGGTCAAATTTTTATTCAGTCATCACAGCTCTACTGATGACAGTGGAATGACGCCAGATAACCTGTGTCCTACCCTTCTTTTGAATATCTCATGTTTCAGAAGTCTTTATCCTGTAGTGCTGAGTGCCTTCCCTCCCACCTGACCACATTAGAGATCATGCTTAGAAGATTCAGCCATAACTCTGCCCCATGTTACTCTTCCATCTCTCTCATCTCATATAAGGGCAGTCCAAGGATAGGGAGCAAGATGAGTACATGGAATAAGCACATTATTTAATAGTTTTCCTCTACATTAGCTCTCATAGAATTTTTCTCTTGTCATCTGCAAAAATGAAGAAGAGTATTAAAACATTTTAGGAAACTTTTAAACATTCATCCTTACAGAAACGCTATTGAACTTTTGCACCATCTTCCATTTAAAGCTTGTCAAGCGTTTTTTGAGTATCCAGTTTCTGTGATAAAATTCCAGAATGATAAATGAAAACTTTTTTCTTCCAAAAGTGACAGTTCCACCAGCAATCAAGTAAAGAAAGATTTCTCAGGTTCAGGTTATATTTTTATGGTCCAAATGGCAAAGGGTAGCACTCCAGTAATTTGGAGTGCTTAACTATTAGCTTCCCATCCAGTATATGGGAGAGGCATGTTCAGGATACAACTAGGAACAAGTCAGTTATATTGAAGCAGCATATTATTTGTACAGGAAGCACTCTCTGTTTTGTTTCGGAAATGTTCTACTGTATAAACATAAAAGTTAGTAGCTCAGAGAAACTCAGTCTGCCACTGATACAAGTGATGATATCTCACACTACAACCCTGCTTCCTTGATTTTTAATGGATAACCAAGAAACTGCAGTGTGAGAGACTGGTGGTGATACCAGCCAGTACCTGAAGATAAGTGCATGCAATCATGCCACTAGAGAGTGATGCAGGCTTTGATCTTCCACATCCCAGAGAAATAACGAAAGCATCACTACCATGAGATTAATTCTTTCAACAGTCCCTGGGATGGCACAACTTCTGAGATCCATGGGATATTGTATGTTACAAGCCCCATGAAATTGTACTTCAATATACTTACTAACACTTGAAAGGCTGCCCAAGGCTAACTGGACTGATTTATTTGTCATAACAACAGGTATTGTGTAGGTAAACTTAAATGCTGATACTGAATGAAAATAGAGACATGGGCACAGGAAGAAATTAAACTCCAAGATCCTTCAGAGTGAAAGATTGTTTGCAGTAGTCATTTATATGTTGTTTATGAGCCTTAAAATGTTTACTGTTTCACATATTGTGTTGACAAACTAGTCTGTCAGACATGATCAGTCAGGTGACAAAAACTAATCTTCTTTTCTTCCACTGTGTACCTTCCCTCAAGCCAGAGTAGCTGAGAGATGTGTTTTATAATAAAAATGGGTAGCATTTTCCTTGACAGTTATTTTTGTTCTTATTTTTCATAAAGCCACACATGATACCCCCGCCCTCTGGTTTTCCTTTTTTATTCTTACTTTTAATAACTGAGTTGATCTTTTTACTGAATCAATTATCATATAAAGGATAAATTTTTCATTCAAGAGAATTTTTAAAATTAGTGATGGTGTGCCCTCTGGAAACAAGCCTGGGTTTAGTGAATCCTCACCTGAGATGTTCAGCAGAGTGAATGTTGCTTTACTGTTGCTTCTGTAACAAGGTGAGCTGTTTGTCCTGCACTTTCTTGGACAGATGTGATAGCTTGGGCTCCCTCTGTCCTTTTAATTTTAATGAGTTTTTCATTAAAAAAGAGATTTGATGCCTCCTTTAGGGTAACTTAATGTTTTCTTGTACTAGTATCTGATTTTCTACTGTGAGCTAAAAAAAAAAGGCAGCAGAGAAGCCAGTCACATTTTGGCTCTTTTCCCTAGTTATTCTGGTTCCTGCCTCAGCATTCTGAGATTCATAAGGTTGTAATTTGAAAGTTAGGGTTGCTTTTTAGGTCAAATACTGGAATGAACAAAATTGATAAACACATTCAGTCACTTTTAAAATGTATTATTATTAATTCAGGCAATCCTAAAAGTCTGCTATACTTTATCCTAAAGTATAACAAAAAAGTTGTGTTTTTTCTTTTTTTTTTTAATAGAGAGCTTGCACTTTTACATTTCTATTCAAGAAACATCACTTAGCCAGCAAAGACTGATAAAAGTAGTATTTAAGTCACTGATACATTTTAAGTGCATAATCCTGACAGTATGAATTTCTAGAATTATCAGACAGTGCAAAGGAGAATTGAAAAAATTTCTCTCAATACAGAAATTTCTTTTTAAAGCACCATTTGTAGTCTGTAAAACTGTCAGAGTAAGTCAGAAGCTATGATTTTGGAAAGAGATACACACAGACACCAAACTTTATGCTTATTAAAGTTGAAAGCAAAGTAGTAATTACTGGACACACTGGTAGGGTACATCTTGAGAAGGCCACAGGAAGGACAAAAGTTCTACTTGTTAAATCAAGTTTGTAGCACATAAGCAAAGAATGAAGAAGGAGGATGTCAATAGTTGTCTCTGCTACTGGAACTGCTTAAGTGTATGAGAGAGGGACCTGAAAGATCATCTCGGAGACAGCAAGAATTCTGTACTTGAGAAACTGAGGAGAATGTGCAAGAGCTTTAGCTGCCCTAGAGTCAAGGAGGGTAAAGTACTATGGAGTGATATTGAACACTTGGAGGGTTGGAGTGATATTGAACAGACAGAACTCCACGTTGGTTTGATCTTGGAGAAACCTGGGACAGCTAGAGGGAACTCCAGTGGCTAAGAAAAACAAAAAAAACCCAAAACCCCTCAACAAACCAGCAAACAAAAATCAAATTCCTTTGTTTATTTTTCCTTTTTCTTGTTTTCCAAATTTTCTTATTTTTCAGAATGTTCAGAAGCATAATCTCTTCCTTCTAAATCAAAACATAGTTTAATTTTAAGCTTAACTGGCATTTAAAATGAATCTGAGAAATCTAGACTTCTCTTCCCTGTGAAAGAAAGCAAATCTAAATTAAGTGAACTGTGAAGACAAATAGGTTTTAAAGTTTCAATTGAAAATTTGGAGCATCTCTGTGGGCTGGTTGTACAAATACTGATATTCAGGTGAATGAAATGGGGCCTCAGAAAATGCACTAGGAAATACTAAAAATCCTTTATTAGTTTAGTCATTTTCATATTTAAAATTTGCATCATAATTGTCCTCTGTATTTCACACATGTGGAATTTAAGATATAATTATTTCAAAATAGGATTTAATTATAGTAAAATGATATTGCATGTGATGTGGAAGAAGACTACTCAGATTTAATAGGTCCCCACAAAACCGAACATGATCGAACCAAATGATTAGCAGGAAAGCTAAAAGGAAATAACAGTGCAAAATTAAAATAATAATGTATAATAATGTATACAGTAGGAATTTTTTCTAATCCATGCATAATTTTGCTTGATCTAATGAATTTTTCTTAATCTAATGAATTCCATGGTAAAATTCATACTGCCTATTACTCAATTCTAGTTCTTTCCCTGAAAATCTTTTTTATCTACTGTTAGAATGACTAGCATAACCTTAAGTTAAAAATTTTTAGATTGAGTTTGTATTCATTGTCTTGGGGTGGCACATTCATCCACCTCTTTCGGTTAGTCATCCAAGGTGTGCCTAATTTATGAGTTCAGCCCCTAGAATGTGGTCTTTTTTTTTTCCTATTACTGAAATTTAGTTTGAGCCTTGAGTATTTCATGCCTTACCTACTCATTCTCTTGACTCCTCCAAACTGCTCTTGCATAAATCTTCTAAAATGTTTTTTTTTTTTTTTTGAGATCACCATGGTTTCTCATAGTTTGGTTAATTATATTGTATTTAAATTATCTGGCCATTTTGCCTGCTGTCTTAACTCAGGTTTCTTCTTCCTACTGTAAATCTTTACTGGTATTAGTAGTAGTAGTAGTAGTAGTACACGTACAATTCTTTGTTAAACAGACAGGCTATTTTTAATAAAAGCTATTTATGCAACATTGCATAATTCATTTGTAGAGAATATTTATCTGCATCTTATCTGTAGTAATAGAAATGAAATGTCATGTGTATTATCTATGCACATATTCCTTCATTCTTATCTGTAAAACTCACTTAAGAAACATATATCTGATCTTTGAAATTAAACCCTGGAACAGTTCCATCTTCTCTGAAATATCAGTTCCTTTAAGAGATATATTTATGTGATCTAGTCCGGATGATTTTACTTGTAATATTGTAGGATTATTCCACTTTTTGTTCAAACACTGAAGAGAGACTATTTTTCTAATATATCATGGAGCTTTCAATCATGTTTTATGGAAACAGTAAAAGCAGGGTCACTGAGCTATATTGAGTTTATATTTATCACATCTGTTGCAAAGGTAGATTATTATATTCAGTGAATGTGTTCTGAAAAAACTACTGAAACTCGATTTTGTTCTAATTGCCTGTTATGATAACAAGTCCCTGATAAGCTCTACGAAAATAGCATTTTGAGTTATACATTCAGTACACTGTTTTGAATTTTCTGATAGATCTATCATAATTTTTGATGGACATGATGTGAGGAGCTCAAACACATATTTAATATCTTGTTAACAAATGGCTACTCCATGAAATTATTAATATGGTTCTCTTGCAGTGGAGAAGATGACTTTTCTTTAAACTAGACATGTGATTGCACAAGAAATGTCTCTCTAGAACATCAGAAGCCTTAGTTTCCATAATAAATGTTGTCAAACTTATTTCTTTAAAACATGAGGAAGAAGAGTCTTCTTTGTGGTAGTTGCAACACTGAAAGTTGCAATTCTGTGATACTTTCCATATTCTTTTTGTTTCCTAAAGTGTTTTGAAATAACTATATATAACTTTTTCAATTCAGCTGAAGCTATTTCCATGGGAAAAATTCTGAACAAAGGAGTTTGTTGATGAGGGACCTGTGAATGTACAGTTCGTAAATTAACTTTCTGTCTTAAGATCCCATGGAAATGATCAATTATATGCATAACAATTTTATGTAAACTGAAGGCCTTTGCAAGATTTGGCATAAGAAGTAAACTATCCCCATCTTTTTAGGGGATTCTTTATCTGATACTGTTGCAAAAGGGTACTTGTAGGACTTTTTTGCTGAATATGGATCTTTAAGACCATTTTACAGATTTGTTGAATCATTATATTTGCATTGAAAGTATTTTAAGGAAAAAAAAAGAGTGACTTACTGCCTCTATTTTTTAAAAATTATCAAATTTGCTACCAATTTCAGTGATTAGAAAATGGAATTTTCAGATCGAATTTTGATTTTTTCAAGAGACTGAAGTTTACTCTTTTATTATACCATATTTTACGCTGCTTCTATCAAGTTCATGGTCCTCATAACTGATCAGAGAAGTTGTAGGTGCCCCATCCCTGAGAGACATTTGAAGGATGGTTGAATATGGCTCTGAACAACCTAATTTCGTTGACATTGTCCCTGCTTATTGCAGGGGAGTTGGATTAGATGATCCTTCAATCCCAACCACTCGATTTCTAAGATGATTCTGTGATAAACAAATAATCCCCCACACAGTTTGCATTAAAATTATTCAATAACAGTAAGTGTAAAAACAAAAGTATCTTCATATGAAGATACTTACAAATATGTCTTATTCAGTGAAAGTGAGGAATAAAGGTAACCAAAAACCTATAGAAGAGAGAAATGCAGAAAATGCTCTGAAGCTGACCTGTTATATTGTTCTATAAAGGCATGAGGGGAAGTGTCTCCACTCTTTTTGAAGAAACATATTTTACTTCTGAGAGGACGGTAGTGTACATGAAGTATAATGGTTCCTGCCATGGCCATACCAGCACAAAAAGCTCAGTCAAGTGAACTTATACTGTGGTTAAAAAGCCTTTTTGACATCTAGAGAATGCATTCTTACAACTATACCCTCACTCTATGTGATCCTATTGTGTCTAAGAATAAAACAAATGTGATTTTTTTAAGGTACTTTTACATACGAAAATGCAAACTTTATGTTTTACTAGCAAAATCCAACCTCAGAATGATATAACAGAGTAATAGTCCATATCTCATCTGTCATGACAATTGGTTCACAACTTTAAAAGTTTTATATTCTTGTTCACAAAGAAAGTGATCCTTTTATTAAAAATAAATTTCATTTTGCTTAACTTGTTGATGAACAGTTCAAAAATGTATGGTATTTTTGTCAACAGTATAATGGACTTCAGGTAAATAGTGAAAATGGCAAGAATTTGCCAAAATAAAACAAAGAAATTATAGAATTAAAATTAGCAGAGCAAAGTGAAAACATGGGTTTCTTTTTGTGATGTGAAATCATAAAAAAAAGAAAATAAAAACTATGCTAAAATATTTTGTCATGGAAATTAATAATATATCAGCAAAGATTTTCAGACAACTTCTTGTTCTGAGTAATTCTTTTCCTCCTTTTTTAATGCCAGAACTATGGCTCACTGTGGCAGGACCTGTCTACCCCTTCTCTACCACAGATGGTTGGTGCATATGCAAAGAGATAACTCGGGCGGGTCACAGGCTGGGCATGGGGTATCCCTGGTGCCAAAAGGGCTCAGGCCCCCAGCTAAGAATCAACATCTTAGACTGGAAAGCAAATGTGGAAAGAGATGAAAGAAATATTCTTGACCAAAAGACATGGTTCTTATGACTATAAAAGCCCACACAATTATCACAGAGGCAGAAGTCTCTTACGTGCTCCTCGGAAAGGTGTGAGACGATTTCTCCCTGGAGCCTTGGACACAACTCCAGGTCCCTTTCCCCGGGAACTGAGAGAGAGAATTTTTCAGTGTGTACTCCATCAAGATTGGGTGGTAAGAAACATTGGATCCTAAGTTATACTATTTCTTAGCTAGCTGTAAATTTAATGGTACCTTTAACTCAGCGTGTATAATACTAGTATTCCCTTTTGTCTTATCACTGTGTAGGAATAGTCTGTTTTAAGTCTTATGTCTGTTAGTTTTGTGTCTATTAAATAAATAATTCTTTTATAATAGACCGAATCAGCCATTATTAAAGAACTTGTGAATAAGAGTGGATCTTGGGGTGCTGGACACCCCCATAACGCGACTGCCTGCTGCCANGGGTGCTGGACCCCCCCATAACGCGACTGCCTGCTGCCAGAGGCTTGGGCAACAGACAGGAGCTGATTTAAACCTACATCATCCATTCATAACACTCACCTGAAATACTTTCCTCATTTTGAGCAAAGGAGACAGAACCAACTCCAAAGGAAACAGTTATTTGGGCAATGACTCCACCAGATAAGCATAATAAAAGAACCCTCATGGAGTTTTTGTTTTTTT
>VZTD01002385.1:0-91268 GCA_013397725.1 Rhagologus leucostigma
TATAATATAATATAATATACATAGTTGAAGATGTATGAATATACTTAGTATATCCACCTGTGGAAAGTCTTGCTGGCAAATTCTTTGAGAAGAGAGTATTGACCAGCAGCCAATGAAATTGCCGGGCACAATGCAAGAGTGTATTTCACAGTGCCCCTGGGATGGAGATGCAGAGCTGTGCCAGGAGTTGGGGTCATGGGTAATCATGGTCATAGTGAGTTAAATTTGACTGTATCATTATAGAACAGAATTATATTATTATTATTATTATTACAGTCAACAGAATTACAGTACACAGGTTTCAATCCAGTCTCTAACCATATTATGCTGAGCATGGAGCAAATAAACAGCAAGAGACAGCCTCTACAAGAAGGACTTCAAAACCCATCAAGCAAGAAGATCACAGAATCACAGAACCACAGAATCAATCAGGTTGGAAAAGACCCCTGAGATCATTGAGTCCAACCTGTGACCTAATACCATCTTGTCAACCAGACCATGGCACTGAGTGCCACATCCAGTCTTTTCTTAAACACCTCCAGAGATGGTGACTCCACCAACTCCCTGGGCAGCTCATTCCAGTGCCCAATCACTCTTTCTGTGAAGAACTTCTTCCTAATGTCCAGCCTAAACCTCCCCTGGCGCAGCTGAAGACTGTGTCCTCTTGTCCTGTTGCTGGAAGGGACCACAGTGGGTCATCTGGTCCCACCTCCCTGCTCCAGTAGGTCCATCCCAGAGCACATGGCACAGGATTATGTCCAGTCAGGTCTAGAGTATCTCCAGTGAGGGAGACTCCACACCCTCTCTAGTAAACCTATTCCAGTGCTTGGTCAGTGCACAGGAAAGAAGTTCTTCCTCATATTCAGGTAGAACTTCGTGAACATCAGTTTCTGCCTGTGGCCTCTTGTCCTGTTGCTGGGCACAAAAGGTGTGGCAGCCATGCAAGACAGAACAATGTCTGGGGACCTTGTGGAGTTCCCACATCCAGCTGTTTCTGGAGAACTGCAAGTCCCCCGAGTCCCAGGAGTGCAGTGAATGAAAAGAAACAAAGAACACACAGAAAAGCGGCCTTAGGTTTCTCAAATTTCCCTTTCATAGCTCCTTGTCCTCTCCTTTCAGTCCTTCTAATGTGCACATGCTGCCATCCTGCTCAGTGTCAGCTGATGTTAGTTAGTCCATTAATGGGGTCAGATCTACTTGGTTGCTGTTTCCTTACCTGTCACCCAAGGTTAAACACAGAAATTGCTGCACCATTGTTTTGGTCCCAGGAGCTGCAGGGTGCCCTCATGACGGGACACCATGACGTGCTCCATTGTTCCCACAAGCCCAAAAAGCCCAAAAGCCTGTTGCTGTTGACTCTGCAGCTGGTATAAACACCCCAATGTGCATGAAAATCACAGTCACAGGAGTAGGTGGCCTCTCTGCTCTGTCCCTGGAGGCAGATATGAAAGAGAAGTGTCAGGAGGAACGGGGAGATCTCTGGAATGGGCTTTGTTGGGGACACAGCTGGAGATGTGCTCTTGGAAGGAGGCAGGGGAAGCCCTGAGGGACTGCAGCTGTGCGTGACCCATCTTGTCTCAAGGTCTGCAGCCCAGAGACTCATGCTGAGGGGAAGGAAATACATAAGAAGTAAGGATTAGTGTAGGAAAATGAGGTGAACAAAGTATGGCAGAAAAGAAATATTATAAGCTGATCCTGGCCTCCTGCACCACTTTTTGCCTCACTGAAGAAACCAGGACATTCAGCAAAACCATGGAAAACTGAGGCTGGAAAGGGGGCAGGAAAGACTCCTCTCACTGTGGGCGGAGAGGGAAAGATGTTTCTCTAAGTGCCTCAGTAACTGTTTGTCCGGGCTTTTTTCCCCTCAATCTTATTTTTTCTGCTTTTCTGTTATTGTCCTCTTTTTCATCAATTCTCTTTTTGTCACTGCCTGTGCAGCATTTTGCCTCTTTCTTAAATATTCCTGCATTTTTCTGTTGGGGCTAAGCTTTGTCCAGTGGTTGCTCTTGTTGTGCGTTTGAAACCGTCTGAAATAACGTGGAGCTGTCCGTGGCCAGCACAGGGCAGCCCCCGATCTCCTCTGACAGAGACACCGCTGCAGCCCCCACTGCCAAAACCTGGACACCTAAATCTAGTACAGTGAGGCTCAAAAGGCCTATTGATACCTGTTCTTGGAATGTCATACCTGCTGCTTGCTGTAGAGAGGAAATCCATAACTTTTCACAAATTGGTGTCATTCTTGTCACTAGCACTAATAAGGCTGCTTTAAACATTCCAGATTTATGATTCAATGTGCTTGAACACTTTTCTTCTGAGAGGATCTTAAGGGCCTTGATCCCAGAAATTAACATGAGTTCATTGCATCAATGTGCCGGTGCAATAAAAATGTAAAGTTCAAATAAGCACAACATTAATTGTGACAATATCAATAAATTGATGCTTTTTGAATTAATTTGTCCTTGTAACTGTCTAGCTGGCGAGACAGATAAACCAAGCTGCCAGTAGTTACCTTTACTATCTCTGGAGAAAACCACAGTAATTTTCCTCCGTGTTTCAAATCAGCATTTGAAAATTGGAATTAAATAATAATAACTATTTGAAAATTGAATATTAAACAATGTAAGGGAAAGATGGTTTTGGTTAATATAATTTTCACTAGAAAAATATAAAGCAATAAATAATTTATAAAGATGTATAGACTAAAGTAGCTGAAATAAATGGATACCAAAAGAGAGTGGAGAATGTGCAACCGATCTGTTTCTTTCCTATGTCCCACAGGTTCAGCTTTTAAAAGCATGTTGCTTTTTTTTTTTAATAGTGAGCCAGTATAACTTTTCTGCCTTAAAAGTCAGTGTATGCTTTTACTGTAAGTACTCATGAAAAAGCTTTTCTCTCTTGAAGTGCTGGTGAGACATTCTAAATAAAAAAAATCAAAATATTACATAAAATCGGACTTATTGTCACAAATTATTTTATAGGACAGTTCTAAACAGCACCTAAACTGTATTTCTACATGTTTCTGAAATGCCCCCAAACTCCCATTTTTCAGATTTCAAACTTCATCTTCCTTTCCAGTATCTTTAAGCTGAAGGAGGGTAGATTTAGATTAGATATTGGGAGGCAACTCTTCCCTGTGAGGGTGGTGAGGCCCTGGCACAGGGTGCCCAGAGCAGCTGTGGCTGCCCCTGGATCCCTGGAGGTGTCCAAGGCCAGGCTGGACGGGGCTTGGAGCACCCTGGGACAGTGAAAGGTGTCCCTGCCCATGGCAGGGGGTGGGACTGGATGGACTTTAAGGTCCTTTCCAACCCAAACCATCCTGAGGTTCTCTGGTTTTCTGTTTCTATGGTTCTATGATCTCACCACAGTGTGATTTCAGTGTAGTGACACCTTGCTTCTGAAAACTGGCTTGATAATTCACATTCAATCCTATGATTTCTTTACTTCATTTGCACCAGGGTGTCTGCCTTTTATTTATCTCCTCCTCACTTTAACAGTGAGGGCTGTTGCACTTTTGGCACTAACATCTCAGGGGTTCAGCAGTGATGGTTGAGGACATTTCTGTATGCAGAGATGCACTAGCAAGGGGCACAAAAGAAGAAAGCAGCAAAGGCAGCTTCTCAGCTGCTAGTGGATAATTCAAATGCTATCTACAATGCCATCAGAATGACAAGTTGGTTTAGTAACTTAATGTCCTGGGACAAGCTGTGAAAGTGAGCAACAATCCAAACCAAATGGCAATAACGCTACCGAGAGATCTTCTGCTCTCCTAGTACAGCTGTGCTGAAGGGCTTTTGGAAGCCTATTTTATTTTATTTTATTTTATTTTATTTTATTTTATTTTATTTTATTTTATTTTATTTTATTTTATTTTATTTTATTTTATTTTATTTTATTTTATTTTTATTTTTATTTTTATTTTTATTTTGTTTTATGTTTGTAATACATCTATCCGCACTAATATATCTTCCACATATCACTTTTTAAATGCTTCTAGTGCTACTTGAAACACACTGGAAGTCTGTTTAATGAAATTCTTACTCACTTCTATACCCAAGCATGTACTGCTTTTCATTGACTCTGTTCAACCATAAATCAGTGATGATCTGCCTATAGAGTGTTTCAGTCTGCCAGGATTTCATCAATGAGAGTTCATTTCACAAACAGCCACTGGAAACCAATGAGAAGGAGACTGAGATTGGCAAAAGGAATTATCAGATTGTATTTAAGATTGTCTTATAAATATCACCAGTATAGGTACAAGATTTTAAAATATCATAATCAAATTAATCAGAAAAAAAAATCTTCAATAAGAATCTTAAATGCATAATTGTTACTGATAATGAACGAAGAAGTTGTCTGCTTGGTATGCCAGAAGATTCTGAGTCAGCATTCAAAACATCCCGACAACATTTCTACAAGTTCATCACTACATGTCAGACAAACCCTTCTTGAAACACAGTCTAAAGGGAAATAATCTACTCTGCACTTTCCTATCTAAAAGTACATAATTTGGCCTTGGATACAGATCACCTGGACATGAGGGCTGGGGCGACAACGTGTGTTTAGTGCACCTAGACACAAAGAGAAACATAATGACTTTTGGACACCTCGGTTCTTTTCATGTAGAGAAAATAGCTCTCAGTTGTCCAAACCCTGCGACAACTCCTGTTCATACGCATCCAGCAATATTTGGATGGCAAAGAGGTGTTCTGGAGGAACCCAGAACTGCCAGGAAGCTCACATCATAAAAAACAGACCTTTGCACGTGCCGTCTTCATCTCTGGCTCCTGCACCGAGAGTCTCAGGAAGAGAACCATTAGGCCTTGCAGTGGGTGTTTAGGAAACTCTCCCTTCCCAGGTTCCTCTCCCTCGTCCCGGTGTCTGTGTTTGGTCTTTCTGCACATTGTCCTGGCACAGTCACAGGGTGTCTGCATGGAAAACAGGCTGGGATTGGGTGTGTTACAGGAGTGCCACAGGGTGCTCTAGGACAGGACAGTCCAGTCTATCACACGATACAGACATGACACAAAAACTATTCAGGGCATCTCTCAGTATTTCCTCTACCTTGGGATATCGAACAAGTCCCTGATGGTCGTGCACTGTTGCAAATTGGTCAGTAACAGGAGTTTTAACTTCTTTGTTACGAATGGTATGTGTACTTGGAAAAATAGATAGCACAGGGTGAGCTAAACACTGTCTCAGTGGAGGTTTAATATTGTTCATAAACGACAGCAGGATGCCTCAAAGAGAACATGAGAGCTGAAAAACCTATCATGAAGGTCACCATAGTAGCTAATGAATCCAACAAAACAAATCACTTCAGAAACTTTTGAGAGAAATTAGGTCCCATTACGTTTCCAGATTCATAAATCCAGAGCACATTTGCTAATTGTGCCAGTTGCTCAGTTCAAATAATTTGGCATTACTTTCTGACTGTAACCAAAACTGAAGCAGATAAGAATCTAACCTATACCATTCCCCAGATCACACCCTTAAGTAACATCCTTTATATAGGATGTTAGCCCAATTCTTGATTCTTATTAAAAAAGTTTATTAAAATGCAGTGAACAGTGAATTATCCTAATAAATCACAATTATACTGATTATACTGTCAGTATTAAAATAACTGTGACCCTTTGCTGAAGTCACATTATATTGAACACTCAGAAATGTAAGCCTCACACAACATGACTGATGATAGTATGGCTAATAACGATACCTTGACTATTAATCAGCTAGGTGAATTGAAAAATTAGGAAGACTGATAGGAAAGAACATAAATTAATTCTGCTGTATACTGTTGTGCTGGTTTTGCAGGGCCTGGTTTTTGGTGGCAGGGGGGCCACAGAGGTGTCTGCTGCGAGAAGCTGCTGGAAGCTTCCACCATGTCCAGCAGAGCCAGTCCCTGATGGCTCTGAAGATGGACACACTGCTGGCCAAGGCTGGGCCAGTTAGAGGTGATGGTAATGCCTCTGTGATACCAGATTTAAGAAGAAAATCAAAACAAAGTTTGTGGTGCAGTTTTAACTCCAGCCAGAGTAGGAGTGAGAAGGTGATTGGAGAACAACATGCAGGCACCAAGGGCAGTGGAGAAGGAGGGGGAGGAGGTGCCCCAGGTGCCGGAGCCGAGATTCCTCTGCAGGCCGTGGTGAGGACCATGGTGAAGCAGCTGTGCCCCTGCAGCCCGTGGGGATCCACGTGGGATGCAGAGATCCACCCGCAGCCCGAGGGGGAGGTGCCCATGCCAGAGCAGGTGGATGCCTGGAGGAGGCTGTGCTCCATTTGGAGAGCCGGTGGAGAGAGGCGGCCCTGCTCCCAGGCTGGAGCAGCCTGGCCTTGGAGGAATGCACCCCGTGGAACAGTGACCCACACTGCAGGAGTTTGGGCTGAGAACTGTTGCTCATGAGATGAAACAGAACCATTAATGGCCTAATTTGTTTTCAGTTCTATTTTCAAATGTTGCTTATCTCCCTCATTTGAGTCTGCTACTCTTTTTTCTTTGTAGAATGAAAACTTGCAAAAAACAAATCATGCTACACTTAAGAGTGTCTTTTGCCACTATGGAGTTAAGATGCGAGCAGAGGGGCAGTCAGGAGACCTGTGGCACTTGCTGCCTACAAGCCCTGTTTTGTGGAGCAGACCTGCTTGATGCACCTGCTCAGTACATTCAATTTATCTTTCTGTTGAAATAATTTCACTTTCCCTACTATTTTTGCAAACTTCACAGTGTTATTTTTGTGCTGCTCAAATTTAATTCAGCCTCTTGATTTCTTTTTGTTGGAGTCTTCTGGGAATCGTGTATTCGGGCAGCAACAATTAACCAAATCTTCACAGGGTATTGAAATGAGATTCTTCCCCAAAAGACACCTTCAGCAGAAGGGTTTATTCATTTCATCATGTTCTTGATAGCCATTTTTCTTAATAATCTTTTAGCTACTGTATTAAGCATCAGTCATGTTGACAAGATTTAATGAGTAAGAGGCCCTATTACAGTAATAAACAACTTCAGAGAAAATGAAAGATGGTCAGCTCATTATAGGTGCATCAAATTAGCAACGCTGCTTGGCTAGGAGTCTGTAAAATTTACTAGCTTATAAACGCCATGAATCACGTTTGAATATTTGGTCTGATGAAGAGCATGTACTGGACCACTTACACTGGCTTGCTGGTAGTTGTATGAGTAATACAACATCATTATTTTTGGTAATTGCTACTCACAGTTTGGAATGAGTGGCTAATAATCAGTCTTTAATAAACTAGGACAAATTTCTAAACTGTAAGGATGTCTCCATCTCAGCTGTGGTGCCATAGGGACCTGGCATGTTTAAGAGCATATATGAATGCGTTACCTGAGCAAGCAAGGCATCAAAAAGGCTTAAAAGAGATTTTTCCGGATGCCATAACACGCTCTTTCCAACTCTGCTATGCCCAAGCTGGATGGCAGGTCTGGCTACTTGCATGCAGGTACATGATTCAACATTTAGAAGTGGGCTTAATTCGACTCTGACAGATATTCTGTTCTGGAGATACTCCTGTATTTTATACACATTCTTTCACTGTATTTATTATAAGCTTGCATCAACAGAACTGAGATCAGAATCCTCATTCACAGATCACAGCTCCATCTTAACTATATCACTGACAAGATGGGAAAATTGTTAAATCTCAACTTCTTAAAATTGTTTTTTTTGTGTAAGACTTTAGCAACTACTTTAAGGAATTAAAGGCATTTGAAAAGAGCAAACAAAATTTGTTTGCAGGACTTGTTTACGGAGAATATATTACATTTCAGACAGTTCAGCAGATAATGATTTTATATTGGCTAATGATTTTATGGCGCTTCCACTACTAGTAATTCACTAGGAACTGAGCTGTAGTTTAATGGTTGTTTTTCCAACAACTATCAGTTGTTAATAGTCTGTGGAGCAATAACACTGAGGATGAACATGACTACAACTCTTGGTACTTCAAGTGAATGAAAGTATAGTTACTGCAATCCTTATATCTGAGTGGAGCTTCAAGACCAAGCTATTGCAGGAAAAATAATTTTGAGTGCCTTAACCATGACATAAACGCGCTGAACTTCCAAATCCATATCTGCAACAAGTTATAACTGCTCTTGGTTTGGAACCATCGCAGGGAAAACAAAGCTTGCTACAGACTCTTGTTGAGCTGAAGGTGAAAAAGCAGTATGACACAATTTCTTTTTTTTTTCCTAAATGTTTGTCTCTAACAGCTTAAAATTCCCTGTTGTATTTATATGTATCTTACAACTGCAGGTTGTACACGAAGTACATTTTATACAGATGTGTATTATTTTGGGCTTATTTTGTGTGGGTAGTAATATTACCACCTTTGTAAATATGACACAGGAAATCACAATTATTTAGCAATGTCACAGATTTTTCTCATAAAATCAGACTCAGAGGTGTGCTTTCTACAATGTGATTACTGGACAGTCTGTCTCTCCCATCTGAATAATCAATATATGGTAAATACAGTCTTCTCACTGTTCATTGCCTGGTGTCTTGTCTGTACACTGGCTTCTCTATTTATCAATACATGGCTGCAATAATCAAGGTGATTCAGTACCCAAGGATGTCAGGAAGATAGTAAACACAAGTGATGATTACAGGGCTTCTCTCTCCTGTACAAATACTGCATATGGCTTTTTAAACTTTTCATGAAGGTGAAAATAGTATTTGTAAGACAAAAAAAACCCATAAGGCTGGAGCTGATCAAAAGCAAAAAGGTATAAATCATAGAACTGTGGAATCAGGCAATCACATAGTCAGAGAATCACAGAATGGGTTTAAAAGGACCTTTAAAACCCATCTTGCTCTACCCCCTGCCATGGGCAGTGTCAGAGGCTGAAATGTCATGGTTCATGGCTTATAAATGTTGTTATGAAGGACTTTTGCCCATTATAGCAAAATTGTTTAATGAAGCTGCACCACCAAAGCTGCACCACCAAAGCCCATCCCATCCTGAATATACCTCCTGACTGGAACCTTAGGCTGTGAGCTAAGCTGCCTGAGGGAACTCGAGATGAGATAAAGGTGACACTATCGTTCAATTATCTCAGGTCTAGGAAAAAGCAAACAAGGCTGGGGGGGAAGAATGCATCCACAGGAAAACCAAACACAGCAGCTGTCCTGAAAATCATCTGTGACTGGATTTGTGGTGGGGGAGGCCACAGCCCGCAGGCTCATCTGCTGAGCCCAGGTTTGCACAGACTCCCCCCAAACCAAAGGGGAAGGATGGGAGTTTTGGGGGTGTGGCGTAACCTCTGGTCAGAGGCGCTGAACACCCATCCTTCCTTACACAAACTGGCTGAGTGTAAAACCCCCCACCCAGGGAAGGCCACATCCACGGGACATTCAGGTGAGAGGCAGCTGAGGGGGTGTCAGAATCCATCAAAGGCACCCTGAAGCACTCCCCAGACTCATTGCTGAGGCCTTGCACCGCAGGATGCAAAGTGATGCAGCTGATTCAGACTCTGTTGCAAAAGGCTGTGTCAAACTTGCCCCCGCAGGGGGAGGTACCTGGGCATTCCCACCTGGCCCAAACGTATATTAATCCATTGGATTCCATGTTTCTTGGGGAAACCTCACCACCAAGTAGACCAGCTGGAGAGGATCAGCGGATGCTGTTGGGATCCACAGAGTGGTGATATTTTCTAATTAATCTGTTTCTGTCACTCTCTTTCTCTCCTCCCACCTCTTTTCCACCTCTCTCTCTTTCTCTGTCTCTCTCATTTACTGTTAAATAAAATCCATACTATTGACTTTGAGGGATAGTTGCATTTGCACCTTAATTTGGGCAAAGGCATCTTTCTAAAATTTTTAATTTAACAGATCCTAACAGGCTAGTACACCTTCCACTAGACCAGGTTGCTCCGAGCCCCCTCCGACCCGGCCTTGGACATTTCCGGGGATGGTGCTGTGCGACCTGTGCCAGCTTCTCTGGGCAACCTGTGGCTCACAGGGAAGATTTTCTTCTTAATACCAAATCTAAGTCTATCTTCTTTCCGTTTGAAACTCTTACCCCTCCTCTTATCACTGCGCTGCATGATAAAGAGGCCCTCTCCATATTTCCTGTGGGCCCCCTTCCTGGAGATTTCTCTTCTCTAAGCTAAGCAACCCCAACTCTCAGCACCTTCACATACAAGGTTTTCCAGCCCCTGAGCATCTTTGTGGCCCTTGTCTGGACCCACTTGAGCAGAGTCATCTTTCTGATGCTGGTGGCCCAGAGCTGGACATGGTTGGGGTCTCAGAGAGCAGAGTAAAGGGATGGAACCTCCTCCCTCAGTCCTCTGGAGACGTTTCTGATACAGCCCAGGATGTGAATGTCTTTCTGGGCTGTGAGTACACACTGTAGGCTCATATTCAGTTTTTCATCAACCACCAGCCCCAAGTCTTTCTCTGCAGGGATACTCAACCTACTCATGGCACAGCCTGTATCCATGTTTGGGCATTCCCTGACCCAGGTATGGGACCTTGCACTTTGTGTTGTTGAACTTCCGGAGGTTCTCACAGGCCCACCTCCCCAGCCCGTCCGGGTCTCTTGGGATGGCATCCCATCCCTCCAGCATGTGACTGCCCACACAGCTCAGTGTCTTCTGCAAACCTGCTGAGCGTGCCCTCAGTCCCGCTGTCCATGTCATTGACAAAGATATTAAATAACACTGATCCCTGTATGGACCCCTGAAACACACCACTCGTCACTCCTCCGCACCTGGACATGGAGCCGTTGGCCACAGCTGAGTGTGACCATCCAACCTTACTCACTGAGTGGTCCGCAGATCAAATCCATCTGTTTCCCTCCAGTTCAGAGACACAAATGTCTCACAGGACGGTGTCAAATGCTTTGCACAAGCCTGGATAGATGCTGCCAGTCACTCTTCCCTCATTCACCACTGCTGTAACCCCGTCGTAGAATCCTTGCTCCCGAACTGATTAAATACTGAACTATTTTGCTAAATGCAATAAAAAAAAAAAATAGTGTTTGATTCCCCCCCAGCCCCCCCTTTACTTCTTACTACATAAAATAAAGGAGAAAATTTCGAATACTCCCTCCCTAGCTCAGTAAAAGCCAAACTGCTATTTCAAAGCAACATTATTAAACTTCAGCAGGTTACTCTGGCTGTATGCAACACACATCTTTATTATATGCTAAGATCCATCAAGAAAATTTGCACTGTGTGAATTTGTTGTAAAGGTGGACTGATACACAATCACAGTCCACATTCCACTCAGGAATGACCCCATATACCAGTAAAGGGAAACAAAGTGTACTTATCTAACAAGAGGCATGAAAATACATGCCCTGGTCTCATAAACCCACATTTTTTTTTAAAACTAGGTTTATTAACTCCAGTGAAAACTGAGGCACATGGAGAAAATATTCTGCAGTATTTGTGAGAGAAATTGAAGTATGCTATGGCATTTCAAGGTGTGGGGTGCAAATGGACATATTTGTAATAGTTTCAAATACATTTAAGAAGTTACGATTTCACTGAATGGAGTTTTAAAAAAAGCAATGAGACACTATTTCTTGCAGTACCTTTTTGTCATTAATGTTACTCATAAAACAAACAATCTTGATATATTTTCAAGCACAGAAATGACATTTTTTATTTGAAAGTTAACAACCTGATAAAATTATTGGGCCAGATAGCACCAAAGATTAACTCAAAAGTCACTTTCATTGGATTTTTGAGAGCTACCAAAATTCTCCTCAGTCTTTTCCTGGTAACCAAGCATACTGGCACAGAAATAACTAGAACTATGATTTCCAACAGGTAAGAAGAGAAGTGGTTTCTTGCTACAGCTTTAGGAGCAGCAGAGATGGTCTTTGCAAATGGGCCAGAGTTTATGTACCTTTAGTTTATGCAACTCATTCTTCACCAAAACTGTGTTAGATAAGCAGGCTGAGGTAAACAGTGGAAAGCGAAACACTTCAGATAAAGAGGTTCTAGACAGAACATTCTTTAGAATTAATCCATTCCAATCCATTCTTTGTTATTTAAGAATCCCTTGTCAATTAAATCACTCTGGCTGGCAAGGCCGTAAGCTGCCTTGAGCAGAGAGACCTATGAGGCTTTAACTGGTTTTCTTGGTGCATTGCTCCTGTCAGACACTGAAAAATTTGATCCCTATCTTTTTTCTGAAAAATATGATTACAGTCACTAGGGAAAATAACGACGACAAAAACAACAGCAACAACAGTAGTTAAAATTTGGGTGTCGGAATACAACTGTAATGGTGTGGATTGAAAAATTAAATTTGCAAGAGAATTCTTACAGATGGTCTCTTCTCATCAGGATGAAAACTTGCTCTGATACAAGTTTTATTTGTTTGCACCCCCTAAAATTCTGAAACACAGATCTGCCTCCTTGTGCTATTTTATAATTAACTTATTTTCAGTGCCCACAAATTGGATTGAAGCATATATCTATTTTATCTACACAATAAAACCCAAATTATCTCCAGCTTTCTTAACGTGCTAAAAGTTTTAGTTAACTAGTGCTTAGGCTTTGTCATAAGCCAAATGAATCAAGAAAACTCAACATGGATATTAGTCTTTAATAGATGACATTAACAAATGCGTGAGGGTGAAAAAAATACCAGAGTATTAAATACAGTTAATTTTAATATTCATAGACCTTTCACTGAAAAATCTCGATGCAAATGTCTAGACTTTAAGACTTCCAGTCTTTATAAGACCTTAGATTTTAAGTCCCTAAAGAGTTTAAGGCTTCAGTGTCCAGTAATCAAGTTGAATGTTGACATGTATCAGCTGCCTCAAAATTTTACTATTACATTCTTAGGAATTGCATTTTTTAACCTGTAAACCAAAATGTTAACAAACAAGTTATGTTATATTTCAATTTAATAAATGTATTTGCTTCCATTATTAATATTCTCTCTCTTCTTTCAACACAGAATATGGTACCTTTAAACCAATTCTATAAAATAATTAGCACATTTTGAGCTTTTTAGATATTCTAGTAATACACTACTGGGTTTCCTTAAAAATTAAATTATTTAAATCATTTAAAAATACATAATTATAATTTTAAAATCCAAATTATATCTACACTTCCATGCATAAATTGTAACATAGATATTATTTCTGTTGATTACATTTTAGTTCTTGAATTATTACCCAACCTCTCCTCACTGAACTAAGTGAAAAGGCAACTCGATCACCTGAATTCAGTGACACTTTTCTCATCCCACTGTACTACTTTTAGAATGCCCATGTAAAAACACTGGGAACTGTACGAGCTGTGCAAGTGATCAGCTGTAGATAAAGAGTTCTGGGCAAAGAAGTGCTAAATTAGTTGTTTTCAAACCCTAATTTCTGCTGCAGGGCTCTGAATTTAAGGAATGAGTGAGCTGAGGCTGCCCTGTCAGGAGTCACTGTGATGCCAGAGAAAAGGTAGTAAACCATGACAGTCACATCTCATGTGTCCTTCCATTTTTTTCCTTTTTTTGATGGGTCTTTACTGCAAGAAGAATAAATTCCTGCGTGAAAAACCTGGCCGAATGCTGCAAGACCATGTTTCCTACAGATTTTTCTGAAAAAGTTAACAAGAGCTACTGAAGGAAGGAATGATTCCTGTCCTTTAAATCAGTAAAATAAAGCATAAATGCAGAATTCTGCTGTTAAACATTTTCTAAAGGGTACATATATCTATTTCCAAATATTAGTAACTAGAAAGCCTTTCAGCATCCAAAGAAAGATGTTAAAATCTAGAGAATTCAGGAATCTGTTTGGAGTTCAGCTATTACTATTTATTAGTTCTGTGTGCCTAGGTGAATGAGGTCCAGCAGGGCAAACATTTCAGAAACTTAGCTTGAATACAAGGAAAAGTGGCAAAAAATTGCATCCTCATGTACATTTGGATAGTTTTTTAGATGGTAAGAACTGTATGCAAATAAAGAAGCTGCTTCCTGTGAGTGATAGCAATAAATTGCACTTACTAATCTCTGGAATAAAGCATTTTGTTTTCTATTTTTCTGCTACACTGGCTGCTGAAACTATCCTAAATTTGTTCTAGAGAGAAAATTTCGTCAGTGGTAAGAACCGCTTATGTTACAACCAGGAAAGAGATCAATTGGAAGAGTATTTTTCCTGGTATTGATCAAGAACAAATTAACACTATCACATTGCTCATTTTAATTTACAAATAAGACAAAATCGAGTCTTCACGTGTTCTTTCTTGACACACATCTAGAACTGAAGAAACTCTAATTTAATTAATTAATAACATTGGTATTTCTGCTTTTATTTCTCAAGAGGAGATTTCCCTGCAATTTCAACAATGTTCAATTTAAAGGCAAAGGTTTATGAACTTCAGAGGTACCACGAAGAAAAAAAAGGCAAAGAAAACCCCAAACCAGCAAGTTCCAAAATAAAGTCATTAAAATGGGATTTGAAATAAGAATAGCTCTTATGTTTAATTAATTAAATTTGATTTAATAATTTTAATTTAGTCTTCTAACTCTCACCTCCAAAGACACAGAGCTGTTTTGTGTTTCACACTTCCTTACGGTTTTCCTTACTCATTCTACAAACTTCTAGTGATGGAATATCAAATTCTTTATTTGTGAAAGCATCCTACAAACTTACGCATTCAATCCCATATTTTGGAAGATGTCTCTAATACCCATATTACTTTTTAATTTTGCTTCCTTATTTTTAGACACCAGTAGAAAATTGCAAAATAATTCCTTTAAATGTTTTAAAGCAAAAGTGAAATTTGCAAGTACAAATACCTCATGTATTTTCCAAATTGAACATTTATTTCCAAGGTTGTCTATCAAACATTTTTATTGGGCAGTTTTTTATACAGTGGACATGAAAGACGAAAACTGAATGTCTTTGATATTACTAAATGCATTTGCAAATACGCTTATGAGACTTTGATTTCCATTTTCATGCTTCAAAGTAAAAACACATTGCTATGTATTTCATCTAAGTCCTATAATAGTAGGGTTTTCTCCAGAAAAACTATTTTGTACATGGACATATCTGCCAGGCTTCCTCAAAATAATATAAGGCTTCGAGGAAAAAAATTATCTAGATTAGTCTTAGTTGCTGGAAAAAACCCCTCTGAGAATTAAAGATGTGTTATTACAGCACAGCATTTGACACATTCTTAGTATAATACAGTCTTTGAACATTACTTTTATGATTGTAAACATCAGTTGGGTACGTAATTTTTAAACCCTTGTATGCTTCACCCTGTATCTAACATTTATAAATCTACATACCAGATCAAATATAGATGATATAGGTGTTAAGTAATTTAACACATGGTCTTAGCAGTAATCGTAAACTGTCCCTTGAACTGCAATATAATTTTGTTCAGTGAGTGGTTAGAATGTATTCTTAAGGCAAAAATTTACTGAGACAGGAATTTATGTTAATTCCAGCACTGTTTAACATGCTTCAAACTTTGCAATTTTCTTTGAGAACACTGGAGCTTAAACACTGGCACAGGTTGTCCAGAGATTGGAATTGTCACCACCAATTATTTTACACAACATTTCAAAGCAGCACCTGAACCGTACTTTTATATGTTACTGAAATACCTCTAAATCCCTGTTTTTCAGATTTCGAGCTTTATCTTCCTTTCCAGAATCTTTAAGGTGAAGGAGATTTATATCAGACATCAGGAAGAAATCCTTCCCTGTGGGGACAGGTTCATCACAGCCTTTGCTTCATCCTACATGGGCAAAATCAGCAATCCCCATCATTGTGAACTGGCGGATAATCCATTACGCATGAAAATATGAAGGAGACAAGACTGTTTTCTGTTTTATTTCCTGTGGGGGGCATTTGTGTTACTGTTTTTTTTTACTTAGAGTGCTGTAGCAGCTTGCTTGCCAATACCAACCTCAGCAGAAAATCCAGTTCCATGGGGAGTCTTAGGCAGTAATTTGACAAAAATATGGGAACACACGTGGGAAGGAAATAACGCCTATGCAAATTTGAAAGGAACACAAGGAAATGATTCCTTATGACGGACACATGGAAAAATGGAAGCTTAAGATAATGCAACTCAATTAGTATTTGTTGAAAAAATGAACGGCTGCAAGCAACTACTAAAATGAGCCTAGGAAACAGATTTTCTTTAGATTTATCGCAGTTATACGAAAACAGAGTGTGTGGTTATTTGAATTTAAACGACGACACTTGTGTGCATGTTTCAAATGTGACTGCTAAATTGGATAAGCAGAGATTAAAATCTGTTGCTGTATCTAGCAGAGAATTAAGAACAGGATTAGAGAATGGATGGTTAAATAAAACATTGAAAGAACTTGGATCTTCTCTGATTGGTTGAGTTTTTGCAAAGTATGATTTTAATTGCACTAATAGCTGATCGTAATTGCATTAATAACTGCGAATATGATGCTTTAAGCTGCATTAAAAAAACGACTGCTAATGCAAGGTGAGGAACTTCTGTGACGTTAGCAAAGAAGTTAAGTGAGGCTTAGGAAGGCTTGAAGGGCAAACAAGCTTCCCAAGCCTTAAAGGAGGGAATGTTGCCAGATGAAGAATTAATTGTACCTGGTGGGTTCATACAATGCTTGTTCTTTGAAAACCGCTGGCCTGTGGAACCACACAATGCTTATTCTGCAGGAAGAATGTCTGCTTCTTAATGCTACCTCGGAGTTAAAGAGTTTGTATTTTTACCAACTTCTGGTAACAAGACCATGTTGTCAGATTTTGGCAAAAGACAGAAGGGAGTGGCAAAGAAAATTACACGCCTGCCTACAACCATTCTGTATTTTGCCATCACAAACAGCCCTCGGGATTTAGTGTGTTTGAAGGACTGACATCCAGTTCGGTTGGTGTGTGTAGAAATAAGGATGAAACTGCAAGGGACAGAAGGATTGTCACCAAAAGTGGGGTTTTCTTCTGTGGAGGAAACATGGAGGTTCATCCTACAGTCAATTTTCATACAGTAGAAAATGGAATAGCATGTTTATACTAGGTATAATACGTATGTTTACATGTCACTGTACAGGCTAAAAACTGTGAAGAAGAACCATAGTTTTCTTGCTCTCTAAGAAACTCTTTAAGTCAGAAGAAGACTAAAAAGTGTTTTAATTTCACCACTGATAACCTGTGTCATCATCTGTATCTCTGAGAGTCTTCTCGTGTAATTTAAAGGCCGCTTTAGAAAACTGAAAAGGAAAAGAACATTAAAAAAAAAAGTTCAAGGAAATAGAGAACAGTTATCCTGGATGAATCACCGAGCCTGTTACGTACTTGATACATTACCATTAGTTTCATGTGAATGGAATAAATCTCATTTGCACCTTCTCTTTCCCCCATGGCTATAGCTAATTTATCCTCCCTCCCTAAACACTGTTCTGACAAAACAAAAAATTAAACAGCTGTGCACACTGGAGTTTCACGTAATGTGTACGGGTTGCTGCTGAGCGTTGCATATTCCATAGCTTGTTCTAGTTTCATTATTTAGAGCAGGTGAAGAGGGTGATCCATTAGAGGAAGGGAAACCACTAACCACTATTACCTTGACATGAGTGGCATTTATCACAGAGTGGTATTAACACCATTCTCTCAGTAAAAGGCATCAGCTGCACAAATGTACCTTGTTTTGTACGGTGCCTCAACCACCAACTGACTGGATTTGTGCAAAGCATTTGGCACTGTTTCACACGACATACTTGTCTCTCAACTTGAGATACATGGATTTGACGGATCACTTGCTGGACATGGCATAGGCTGGATGGTCAAAACTCTGAATGTTATGGTCAGTGACCCAATGTCCACTGACGATTTCATTCCTCAGGGGTCAGTATTGCAACTGGAGCTGTTTAACACACGGACTGTGGATCGAGGCACCCTCAGCTGGTTTGCTGATGACACCAAGCTGTGATGTGCATTCACAGGCTGCAGGGAAAGGATGTATCCAGAGGGACCTGGGCAGGCTGGAGAGCTGGGTCTATGCAAACCACATAGGCCACGTGCAAGGTCCTGCACATGGGTGAGGGCAAACCCAAGCATGAACACAGACTGGAGAGAGAAAGGATTGCAAGTGGCTCTGGGGAGAAGGATTTGGGTTGCTGGTTGTTGTAGTTCACAACACAAGTGGCTCCACAAACCCCCCATGTCCTGAGCTGCATCTCCAGCAGTGTGGGCAGCAGGAGAGGTGGGATTCTGCCCCTCTGCTCTGCTCTTGTGGCACCCCACCTGAAGGGCTGCCTCCAGCTCTGTGACTTCCAACACAAGGACATAGAACTCCTGCAGAAAACCAGAGGAGATCACAAAAATGATCAAAGGAGAGAGCTGGAGAGCGCCTTCGAACAAGGGCCTGGAATGACAGGACAAGAGGAAATGCCTTCCCACTGACAGAGGGCAGGGTTAGATGGGATAATGGGAAGGAATTCTTCCCTGTGAGGGTGGCCAGGCCCTGGCAAGGCTGGCACAGCCCAGAGAAGCTGTGGCTGCCCCATCCCTTGAAGTGTTCCAGACCTGGTTGGACAGGGCTTGGGGAAGCCTAGGACAGTGGAAGGTGTCCCTCCCTGTGGCAGGGGGTAGAATGAGATGAGCTTTAAAGTCCCTTCCAACCGAAACCATTCTAGGATATGAAATTTTTATTTATCAGTGCTTTCTCTCATGTTATAAATATATAATCTATTGCTCCCTTTTCTGCAACAGATGCTGTAATATATCCTTTTCTGTTTTCATCCAATTACCATGCAGCCAAAGCAGATACCATTGGGCATACTTCCCCTAATATCCATGTGCTTCAAATTATGCCAGTGGAAATCAATGCTACACTTTACAAATCTACAGTATTTTTCTAGGTTGTGGGAGGACTTTTAAAAACTTATATGGACTGCATTTCTGTTCCTGAAGTGTGTTATTCGTAATCCCACGGACAAAGAATTTTTAAACTGGTGACCCAAAGCTGAACTTTTAAATATATAATTAGGTGCCTGTAGAAATAAATTGTAGTTATGAATGATGTTCTGTATTTGTCGGCCTCAAACACACAATGTGACATGAAGGTACATAATAACATTGTTAATAGAGGATTTTTAAACTCTGCAAACTGTGTGTTTTCCAACAATGCAGAACCAAATAGTGGATTTTTATATACCTCTATGGAATTTAAAGTCCAGTGTGTATTTCGCTATTTTTTGTTCTCAGTGGAGATTATAATCTAGATTAAGCCTATCCCAGAGGTTAATACAAATGGTGAAGTAGCTAATACAATTTTCAGTACTATTTAGACATGAATTGTGATCCTTTTTACCTTTTAGTTCTGGAAGGTTTAGAAACTTTAAAGAAACTGCACATGAAATTTACATGGAGACTGAATTAGCAGAATATAAACGGGGTGGAAATTTTCCTGGACTTTAGAGTTTAAAGGGTGGCGATCAGCAACAAAGTGTCCAAGTAGGGGTCAGATGCCAATAATGTCATTCTGGGATTGATGCTGGGGTCAGTACCAGTGAACAATTTGATGAGTGACTTACGACAATAGGATGGTGTGGACTCTTAGTTTGTGTCCAATATCCATGAACTCTCGATGAAGGAGGCTGAGGGCGGGACTGCTATTCAGGGGCCCTTTTAGAGGCTGGAGGAATGGGTTGATGGCGATTGTAGCAGGTTTAGTTCGAAACCAGGCAGAAACACCAATTAAGTGTAGTGGTTTTGTTCGCATCTTTTAACTTCTGTGAGATAAGAATTAGGAGGAATGCAAAGCAGGCTCCAAATTTTAAAGAATATAAAGTTTATTAACAGAACTAAAAGAAAAAAGGAATAATAAGGGTCAGAATAAACCTTTAGAACGCTTCTCTTCCCCGCATCCTCCTCTCTCTTCTCGCTTACAACATAAAGGCACAAACTTGGGATTATTTCAGTCAGTTTACTACCTCTGTAATAGTCTTTCATCAGTTCACTTAGGGAGAGGAGTCTCTCTTGCCTTACTACAGCGATTTTCTCCACAAGAAACTGTTTTCTTATGGCTTCAATGTCACAGTGCAACAGCCGCCCAGGGCGGTTTTCTGCAGGCATATAAAAGTCCCTTCCCTTGATTTACAGCTTTCCCCACAACTGTTTTCGAGGGTTCAATCTTAGCTAATGGGGTATTATTTTAAGGATGAGCTGTTCAGAAGCAGACGTTCTCTTCATCTCTCTCTGGGATCATCTTCATCTCTACGAATAGAAGTCTTCTTTCCTGGGAGCAAGGGTCTTCACTTCATCTCTCTCTGTTCAGGTTTCTCATTGGATCACAGCCACTTCAGCATTTGCTTATTTCAGCACAGGCATCTTTGCTTGTGGCAGCTTGAATGCTCCACCAACCACATGCTTTTCAATGAAATTACAAAAGGGTTCTCTGATGTATCATAGTCCATCACCAGAGCTTTACAAAAGAATTTCAGCTTCTAGGTTTGAAGCATCTCCTCTATCTCCTCTCTCTGGATTTCAGCTCTCTCTTCTTCACTGACTTTGGTGTCACTATCATGGTGTCTATTCACATGCCTTTGCCTTTCCCTTTCCTCTGACCTGGGAGAGGATTGGTGCCTGCAGGTTTCATTGCTTCTGGGGAATTTACAGCACTGAATGGGCTAGTCTTACCCGGGCTTCACAGCTGGAAATTATCTGTCTCTGTTGGTTACATGAGTGGCCGCACCGGGCAGAGGGGGTGGGGTGGGACATCCATGGCATGGGTCTGGTTTGCACCCAGCACGGCCACGATCTCGCCAAGCTGCGCTGGGGGGGCCGGCCTGCACGGAGCCACGGGCCATGGCCCGGCCCCCGCCAGGCCGAGCGGCCAGGCCCAGCCCGGCCCGCTGGCCTGAGCGGGCACCCCAGATACCTGGCCAAGGGGCAGAAGCAAGAGAGCAATTCCCAGGCATGTTCGTACTTAAATGTGTTTTTTACAGAGGCGTGTCCAGCTTCTTAAGTGGCTTAACAGAGTTGTCAATATTCAAATTAGCCAGTTGATTAGTTCTATCAGGTCTGGAGGAAGTTAGAACAGCCCCTTGCAAAAACATCACTTCTGTGGCTGGTGGAATTTTTTTTTCCTTAACTAAAAGCCCAAGCTGTGCTAACCCATGACAGGGATAGTTGGATGAAAAAAACCACAGTGTCGTGCCTCTCAGGTGGCATGAGATGGAGCCAGGGGCAGCTGGGCTGAAAAGTAGCTCTGCAGAGAAGGACCTGGAGATTCTGGTAAAGAGCCCACATGTGGCTCCCAGTGTGTCTTGGGTGCTCACAGTGAAAGGATGAGGGACGACCATGGACGTCAACTGGAACATAAGAAATTCCATCTCAAAATAGGAAAATGTATTTTGATGATGAGGGTCAAACACTGGAACAGATGGTCTGGAGATGAGGAATGTCTGTCCCTGGTGATACTAAAAATTCATCTGGACAAGAACCTGATGTAGCTGAACCTTGCTTTGAGCAAGACTAGAGACCTCTGATGTGCCTTCCAACCCGTGCTGCTGACTTGCTGTTTGTCTTATCCTGGAGCTGCTATTGTGGAAGTTTTCAATAATATTTCACCTGATATGTGAAAAAACAGCTACATTTTCAACAACTAAACCTTGCAATGAATTAAGCTAATGTCCAGGTTTTCAGCTTTTGCTTTCTATTACTTTTAAGCAAAAGAGACTAACCTAAGATTGGATTTTCTGTTTTGGTGAGCGTATTCCCTTCCCCTTAGACTCTTAAAATCTTTTGTATTGACTAAGTCTCTCTGGCTGTGATACCTGATGACTGAGATAAGGATTGGTTGTACTTTTCAGCTTGAAATGAAAAGGAGAAAAAATTGACGTAACCTTAACAGCAGTCTCATTATGTTGCCTCCAAATCATTTCCACTTTCCATTGTCCCCTGGCTGGAGACAGTTCTAGAAATGTGATGTAGCCTTGTCATTCATAAAAGAACATTTTCCAGTAGTCTAAGATCCTGGGCATGAGATGTTCTGCAGGGAACAAGGTTTGTATTTTTCAGTTGCATTGATCACACGTAACAGGAAAACATCCATAGCAAAAGTGGCATTTTAAGATTTCTTGGCTGAATACATGTATCTAAATTTGCTTTAAATGTATTATAATTGCTGTAAAGACATAATCTCTCTAAAAAACTGGATTTAAGCAAAACAAAAGATTAAAAAGGTTTTTTTTTTTTACTAAAGTGATATAATTCAAGGCCTTGGGAATCCTGTATAATCCAGTAATTCAAATTGACCCTGTGTGCTGGTTTGGCCAAAAGCTAGTAATATAGCCCCTGAGAGAAAACCAGGTTGCAACCACCCTTCCCCCCACAGGGTTTGGGAAAAAAGGAAATTTTTCCTCGAAGGAAAGTGAAAGAGATAAAAACTATTTATTTTAACAAACACACAGGAAAAGGATAATGATGCTAAATAATGAATTAAAACCCCCGCTATAGAGAGAAACCTGGGAAGATTTCAGAGTCTTCAGAAGAGAAGAAGGGAAAAAAAAACCCCAAAGTCCCAGGAAACAAAATTCAGCTCTCCGTCTCATGCCAAGAGGGAAAAAAAACCAGCTGGCTGAAGAAAAGCAAGCAGGGTTCTCCCTTTGTGCCTTTCCGCAGTCAGACAACAACCAAGGAGTGTAATCTCTGTGTCCTTGAGAATCTGCTTTGGAAAGTTCATCTGGTTTTTTTTCAAGCTCATTTTAAAGGCACAGAAAAGGCACAATATTACTTTTGGGGCATAGAGCATGATAGGGGATACACGATAGAGTCACCCCAAGACACCCTGTAAAGTTACAGCTTATGTATGTATTTTCCTTCAAAGTAGCTCACAACAGTGAATATGCATTTTAAAACCTGACAGGCATCCCTGTGCAATATCAGACAGACTGCAACATTTGTATAAACAGATGAAGCAGCACAAAGAAACCCCTCGAGGGCAGGGTTTCTGAACACCCCTTTTTGAGCCCCCAGTTTGTGTCTGAATCACTGCATCACTTAGATATAAAAATTTAGAGCCAAAAATTAGCTTTTTTGTAGTGTAAAATTAACATGTGTCTTCAGAAAAAAAAAAAAGTCACAATGCTAAACTTTAGGTCGGCATGTTGTGACCAAAATATTTTTAAGACACGTATGTGGTTTTAAGATTTTTATTAAAGAATCCTAGAATGGACAGAATTTTAAAAAGATAAATCATTGACTTGGCCCTTCTTTTCATGGAATTCCATATCTTTTCCACTGTTCCAAATAAGGCTGTGTCAGTGTAAAGATGTCTCTTTAATTAAAGATGTCTCTTTAATTTGTAACAAATATTGATTGTGTTGTGAACCTGAAACATGTTTTCAGCTCTAAAACAGTGCCCTAAAACTGTAGTGCAATTTCTCCTTACTGTAATATCACTGGACTGTCAAAAGCTGGACTTAAAAACATGTATTTAAGAAGCAACTGCTACAAAGTATTATTATGACAAGTCAGTTTCTGGCAAGAAAAAACCAAATCTCTAGAAGCAATTCTCAATTAGAAGGATTTTCAAAGCAATTTGCCTCCCAGGTGGCTCCAAGTCTCACAAACAAGTGAACATGGGCCTACAGACCCCTTAAAAATTGCATATATAAATGAATATAATCGCTATTTTAACTTTTTCATATTATATAAAACTTCATGACAGTTGAGAGTTTGGCACCCAAGTTCTAGCTGGAGGTTATTCGGGTTACAAAATTAAAAAAAAATTCCACTGAAAACACTGACATACATTCAACACCAGTGTTTCTATAGAAACTTGTTTTAATTACAGAATAGAATACATTTCCAAACCCACCCAGTTCTGTTGTCTTCATATTATGGCAAGTATTGGGACGCTTTAATTTTCCAGACATGAAAATTAACTAATTAACACAAATTTCCATGAATACTCAGAGAAAAAAAAAAAAGATTTCTTTAAAATTTATCTTTGCAGGATAAAATAAATAGCTTAACATATGGAATTATCTTCATAAATGCAGCACACTTATGTAAGTCTGTAAGTTGTTCCTTGAAGAAAAGCAAAATTTTTTGTGCGAAGTGGGTGAACAATCTTTCATATTCCAAGTACCGATGTTAATTACGAAGACACTTAATAAATGCACGTTGCTTCTGGTTTCGTTGTTGTTAGTTTCGGAATACTCCTCTTAAATGACTCACAGAGGGAAAAATAAATATCTCTGGCTATACATGCACACAATCCAATTGTTAATCTACGGGAAAACGCCAAACTAAAATGTTTTCTTTCAAATATAAATTCATATTCAGTTCTGGTCTGCGCATGTACCACTCAATTAAACTGTGCACTCAGCCTACAGCCTGGGGGAAACTCAGACCAACACTGTCCAGAATAAAGGTGTCTGTTGGACAGAGTACCCATTGCTGAGCACTGTAGGTACACCCTAAGGCCTAAATAGACTGGAAGCGTCACCTTGTAATACAGAAAAATTATGAATTTGCCATTACAGTTGTTAAGGAGGTGCGTTATTTAAAGCAATATCTCTTCTTTTTTTATTGTTGCAATTTTATCTTACTCTATGCTCAAAAGTTGATTAAACGGAAAAAGTGAGAAAATCCATTATAACAGCTAAAAAATCTACGAGAAACCTAATCAACGTTTTAACAGTTTAAAATTCCAGATTATGTACTTAATACTGAGTAGTTTCCTCGGCATAGGGAAGTGGTCACGGCAACAAGCCTGACAGAATTCTAGAGTTCAAGAATTGTTAACCGGAAAATCCCCAGTGCCACCTCCTATCTTCTGTTGTTCTGCTCACTTTTCTGCCTAGGAATGATGAAAAAACCTGTGCTTATCAGGCTGCAGTTAATACAGTGTACAAATCATTAAGAAAATTTGGGGGCGTTAAGTCATCCAAGTCCATTAAAAAGTCAAAATTTCATCCATCTTTTCCACAATACTGCTTGACTCCGTGTTCAGATTGGGTCCCTAACAATTCTCTCCCATCTTGTCCTTCATTTCTGTTACTGTCCTGCCTTTTGAAGTAAACGTTAGCTTTTGTCATTCTTACATATATTTATGCTTGCCTCACGTCCATGAATTTTTTGGTTCCCTTAGTTTTTATCATAGTTTGTACTATAGGTTTCTTCAAAAGACAATTACTGGCTGATGTTATCGTGGGACCTCTTTCCATCATTTTGCAACAGTCTTGAAGTCTTGAGAGGTCCCAGTTGGCTGGAAGCTGGTAAGAAGGGAAACTCTGGTAACTACAGGCCTGTCAGTCTCACTTCAGCGCCTGGTAAAATTATGAACGAGATTATTCTGGGAGTTATTGGAAAAGAAACTTGAGAGAAAACACGGTTCTTGGTCACAGTTCTTGGTCAAAGCCATCACGGGTTCGCAAGGGGAAAGTCCTGCTTTACCAGCTTTTATGGCAACCCATCCAGTTGACCAAGGGAGGCTAGTGGATGTGGCAGATTGGGATTTTAGCCAAGATTTTGATGCTCTCTCACAATATCCTTCCAGATGAAATGTCCAGCACAGCCAAGTCCATCCTACACTGGGTGAGGAATTGGCTGAGGCATCAGGCTTGGAGAGCTGCAGCAAACGGGGTCACACCAGGCTGGTGGCCTGAACCTGTGGGGCTCTCCACGGCTCCAGTTTAGGGCCAGTGCTTGTTAATGTTTCTATAAATGATCTGGTAAATGCACATTATGTAACTTTCCCAATGCTGCTAAACCAGGAGGAGCTGTGTCCTCCCTCCAGGATGCAGAGGCCTTGCAGGGAGATCTGGATGGACCAGAGAGCTGGGCAGTCACAAACATTCAAAAAGATCTGTAGCCATAGCTATCTGCCAGGATGACCATGGGCAATTCAGAATGATTTAGCACAACCATCTGCTTTTTCATAAGCAAACTCAGCGAAATTAGCACCTTTTATGTTAAAAGTCAGTGAGTGTTACTAAGGGCTAATTTATTTTGCTTTCTGTAGAGGAGGAGGAACCTTAGGTACCTTATTCCCTGACTATATACGTCTCTCGACTTTCTTTTCTGTCCTTCCTTCCTGTGCAAATAAATGAACAGTAAATAGGGGTGACAGAGTTGTTCAGTGACACAAGGCACAGCAGAGGACTGACTAAACTGAATTTCTACTTTGGATCTTCTCTGGTTTGCTGAATTAAATGGATTTGAGCTTGCCGTGCTCTCTTTTCCAAAAGGCAGTAAAAATGAGGTTTTTTTAGAATACCAATTTAGAACTAAAAATGAAAAGAACTATGTAATTTAAATGACTCTGTTATTAGCAATAAATATTAATTTTATTTTTCATTTGGTTTTTTTTTTTATTACTACTGCTAATAAATTATCTTTTATTTATAGAACTTTTTATAGGCTTTTCTTCATGTTTATTTAATTTTTGATGCTGTAGAAAAATGTTGTGCTGGCAATTAAACAGATCAGACAGAAGCTTATCTGATAAGCTGAATTCACTGAGATTCTTTGTGTACAAATCTACAGCAATAAAAGATTGGTTTAAGTAAGTTCTGCCTCCACAAGTATCCTTTACAAAATACAATCATTATTAAAGAAAACTGCTGCATGAACTTTGATAATTTTACATAATCTGAATGAATATTTTTTACACATAGAACGTGTTCCAGAAGATTGATGTGCTCGCACAGGCACCATGAATGCCAGCATGTGGAAATTGTGTCACAATCACACAAATGCTGGTGTCGGATGTGGTATGAAGGATCAGCGTGGGGAAATACTACTGAGTGCACTTGAATGAGGAAACAATTAGAAGTGTATTTTTGTGAGCAATCCACGACAATTTTTGCAATCATTATGTCCTGTAAACATGGAAACATTGGAAAAGTTTTAAATTTTTTATTTCCTTGTATTTCAAAATCCTTGCCTAATCATTATCTATACTTGTCTCAGCTGGTTTTTTTGTTTGGCTGGTTGGGTTTTTTTGTTTGGAGCTTTTTGTTTGTTTGGTCGGTTTTTTTGTGTGTGTTTGTTTTTAAATTTTTTGTGGAGACTTGAATTCCTCAGTTTTTTTCAAAGCTGGAATAAGGAGTATGAAGCTGCTTCCTCATCATTTTAAGATGAGACAAATATATCAAGTTATAGTAGGGAAAAAATTCCAAAGAAATATCTACTGGGCTTGGATGAAACAAACATATAGAATTATTGATGTTAAAGGCTGATATTTCCTTACAGCTGATATTTTGATCTTTGACCTACACATTTATAATCTGTATACAGATAAAGGCACATGATTCAATTGCAAAGTTACCTGCAGCTGTGGAAAGAGTTGAGGAATTCCTCAAAGGTAAGGAAAACTAATGATTGTGCAATTTATAGTTTATGTTTTCAGCTGTTAAGAAAGCAAAGTATATAAATTTTTCTGTACTTTCATAAAAATAATCCTTCATAATTAAACTGTATCTTTCTGAAAATCAAGGGTACCTCTAACTAATATCCTTATTTATGCCTGTCAATTGCTCAGAAACGTTGCACACTGAATGCAGCCAACACAAATGCTGCACAGCTCACTGAAAAAAAAGAGATGTTTAGTACAGAGGGAACACCTTTGTGATCTGGAAAAGGTACTCTGCCACAGGTGGGATATTTAAGACCCCTCCATACACAGGACACTTGAAATTCCCCTCTATCAGTCCACAACTCTGCCATATTCTCTGTGTTTCCATGTCCGAGGCATGCACACACAAACTGTAGCCATCATCTTCTCCACTCCTGCTTTTTTTTTTCCTTTGTAATGTTATCAGTTCAACTTAAATAATCAGAATTAACAATGAAAGCGGTAAGACATAAATTTATTACAAACCAGGGAAGATAGGATAAACAGCATGTATCTTATAAAAAAAGTCTTCTCTATTCATCTATTACAGAACTCCTGTCTTGTGTAAAACCACTGATTTCTTGGAGTATTTTCCTCTGAGTGAAGTGCCAACTGGAATCTCTAATTTCAATCTTTTCACTGCAGTATAGAAAAAGCTGTTGGTCTGTTTCCATTCTTGCTCTGATAATTTGGTATATATTATCAAATTGCATGCTGTCTTCACAGAGGGAGTCCAAGCACATTCCTATGATAGCAATACTGGCATTTATCTAACATTTCCCCAGTTTCCTGAAGCACACCATAAATATCTATACCATTACTTCCAGAGCAATTAATTTATTCTTATTTTTTACTCAATTTACAGATAAACAAATACAAACTATCCTTCTCATTCACCTCCTTTGAAGTCCCTGGTAGGAAACATATTGCAATTAGAATGAAATCTAATGTATCAATATGTTTATTATCTTGGACAGGTAATTTAAGGCAGAAGAAGATCAAGAAAGTAATCCTATGTATTACTCCACAAACCAGCCTTTTCCTCTTACTCTCATAAACAATGTTTGTTTTAAAAACTGTTAACTTAATTTTATTTGTCTTTTCTCCTTGGTTATCCCTCTAGCCATTCTGATGTTATAAGAAGTTGTATAGGAAAATACCCTGGCCAAGAAAACAGATCTCAAAGCTGTTTTGCAGTGCTACTTAAACAAGCTATGTCATTCTCTTTTAGACTTATTTTTCAAATTAATGCTTAAGCTTTACTGAAGATAAACTGCAGAATTGTCTTTCTCTAGATTAATGATCTTCCCCTAAAATAGCCACTGGGGCTAAAGTTTTGGTACCTAATATTGAGAATTACTCTGTGATTCTTGGCCTTCCTAAGGCAAGGCAATTGACTTTTTAAGCCTTTTTTCTGGCTCTGATTTGGTTTGGTAACTGAGTCTCTGGGTCTTAAAAAAACACATGATGGCTAGAACCAATAATTAGCATATAGCCCTCTCTTATGTGCTCCCTAAAAGCTATGATTTATTCACGCAGATTTCATTCAGATAAGCAGCTCACACGTGATACAAACTACGAGAGTAAAGGTAAGCGTGAAAGTGCAGCTTTCGACCCAGAATCAGATGAAAACAGCACTATCTATTCTTATAAAACAGAAATTCCTCACCTACTACACCAAGAGTGAATCACCTCTCTTGGTAAATGTAATTTGAACATCATTTCAAGTTGCTCGGAGTGAACATTTCCCTAAGATGGATGGGAAGAGTTGTATCTCTCTAAATGGCATTTTCAGCCTGTCAGGAGGGTCAGAAAGGTCTGCGGAATTTTACCTGCTCTATATGTGAAAGTCTTCTTTGCAAACAAAGCAGTTTTGATTCTCAGGAGATAACTTATTGATACGTAATGAATTCTGTCACAAACAGTCCATCAAAGAGCTACAGAGTGGAACTGTAGACAGGAGAGGGCTTGCAGGCTGACCATGTGGGATAGACAGAAGTAATGTTATTACTGCTCAAACACAGCGGCATTCCACACTGCCATCCAGTAAGGTAGGAAATTTGCATCATCATCATCATCAGGCAAGAAATCTGCATCAACATTGTATCATGTACATGTACCTTATTAGGCATCAAAGAAGGTAACGTTAAAAATTTGTGTTTTAAAAAACATCACAGAATCGTAGGATATCCTGAGTTGGGAGGGACCCACCAGGAATATCAAGCCCAACTCTTGGCCCTGCACAGACACCCCAACAATCCCACCCTGGGCATCCCTGGGAGCGGTGTCCAAACGCTCCTGGAGCTCTGGCAGCCTAGGGGCTGTGCCCATTCCCTGGGGAGCCTGGGCAGTACTCCAGCACCCTCTGGGGGAAAAACTTTTCCCTGATATCCAACATAACCCTTCCTAGCGCAGCTCCAGCCATTCCCTTGGGTCCTGTCCCTGGTCAGAAGGAGCAGAGATCAAAGCTGCCCCTGTGCTGCCCCTTGGGAGAAGCTGCAGCCCCCGGTGAGGTCTGACCTCAGTCTGCTCTTCTCCAACTGAGCAAGCCAAGTGCCCTCAGCCACTCCTTATACGGTCCCTCAAAGCCCTTCACCATCTTCTTATCCCTCCTTTGGACTGTCTCTAACAGCTTTAGATCTTATGTTGTGGAACCCAAAACAACCCCCAGCGCTTGAGGTGAGGCTGCCCGTCACTTACCTGAAGGAGAGGTTCTCTCTTTTTAGATTATCTATTTATTACACTGGTAGCCATTGTCAAGTGAGCTTCTGGCTGGCTCTGTGGCTACAATGAAAATATCATGACCTGGTCAATCAGCAGCAGTTTCCAACCTACTTCTCTGCATCCGCCCTAGCCAGTTCTCTCCTTCTTGCAGCTCTAATTACTAATGAATGGAGGATGGACTCGTCCCTAAAGCAAGGTTCTTTCACCCAGTACGCAAGAGCTAATTAACACACTCAGTCAAGATGTTTATTTTCTTCCCATTCAGCAGAACACAGTGCCAGGCACCTAACACAACTGGCACACCTTTTGGGAAATAAGTCCAGGCTTTTAACAAAGAAAGATAATACAGACATACAAAGATTGATATTGATACTGATAACAAAGAAAGGATGATGCAGAAACAGGTGAGTGGTCACTCACACTTGTATAACAAGACCAGCGTGCATGTTGGTGTCTTGGTCCAGTTCATTATGCTGTCACTTACACACACAAATGTCCCTGGGGTTGTGTTTTTTAACATTAGAATAAGCTGAGGTGATATTTTCATCCTATCGGCAACCATCAAGTTATTATTTTACCTTATACTCTATTATAGTTTGTGTTTTAATATCTTTGAACAATTAATTGTCAACGAAATCAGGATTTATATAATTTTTTTCCTGGGGGCTCCTCACTGCTCCACTGCTCCAGCACTCCATTGTCAGAGCTTCAAAAGTAACTACTAGTTACTGTGAATTCTTTGGGATCTTTCTTCGTTTTATCTGACATCAGGTTGCTCTCACCACGAACCCTGACAAGGAACTTATGCAGTGTTAAGCAAACAGAATTTTGGCTATACGTATTTTAGACTCCTCAGAAGTCATTTCCGTTTGGGTAGTCTTCAGTTTCGCTGAAGTCAGTGCAATTGCTCCCATTACCATCTAAGACTGTAAGTTATTAAATCCATGTGAAATATTATCGAATATTGGTTTCAAATAATGCCCGGAGTAAAAATCATAAAGCTACAACCTTTGCAAGTATGTTGTGAGGTTTTCATTGAACTGTTAGGTATCTTCTCCAGCAAAAGGCAATTTTCTAACAAATAACAATTTATGTTTGGTGCAGTATGTGGTCAGTCCATGGACCTCTCTGCTGAGAGATGCCAAAAGTTTTCATCACGTCAAAGGAAGAGTGGAAAAGCACATGAAAGACACGAAGGGATGCAAATACAACTGCACTTATGCTAAGACAAATACCAGCTACAGCAAAGGTACAGTTTTCTGAAGGAAAGTGTGTATATTTACTGCAAAAAATTGTATGATTGTTATCAGTTATTCTGTTGGTCTAAAATGAATTCAAGTGTTGTAATTAAACTGCACACGGACAAAGCATGTTTGAGCAGTTACCTTGCAGTAGAGAATACAATGCTAGTTCTTCGACAGTGCTCTAAGTACGATTATTCTGATAATAATAACATCGTAAAAGTTTAGGAGGCAACAGGTTGGAATATACTTTCTCTGTTAACGAGGAGTTCCAGCACCTTCAGTAACAAAACCAATGGCACTTGCACTCTCTGAGTCAGAAGTGGAGGGGGGCTCAAACAGGGAAGTTACTGCACACACAAAAAACTGTTTGGCAAGTGAAAAACGTAACTAATGTAAACTTAATTATACTGAGTACATGCTTAAAGAATGTGAGCAACAGCAAAGGCATAGTGGAAATAATTTCACCAACTTCTGTATGTTTTGTTCAGTGAGAGAAATGGCTGTGCCCTTAAAAGTAGCCAATCACACTCAACTCTAATTCTGCCTCACTGTCCACTAACTGGTCCCTATTCTCTCTCAACACGGTAGTTGTTCACAATTAATTTCCAGAGCTGAGTAGTTAAAACATAGACACAATGAATAGGGAATACCGATAGAAAAAAGGAAAATGGGTAGGAAATGGTACAAGGTAGCAGATGAACCTTTGGAGACTCCTCAAAGTACCTACAGAAAAATTATAACAATAACAACAATAACAACAACAACAATAATAAACAACTGCAGATAATTAAAAAACTGACAACGGAGGCTTTGAACCAAATCATTTTTTTCATTAGCACCACACTCACCCTGCCAAATTTCCAGAGCACAATTTAATGAAGTTCCCAAGGATGCATCCAAAGCTTCGTTTCCTTTTCATTTCCTTTCTCAAGATGTCAGCTCCTTCTCCCTGCTCTGCTGGGCAAGTTCACTTTGCACACAGGCAGAATCCCTCAGTGCTCTTTGAAGGATGCCTCCACAGCCACATCTGTGGTGAGTAAGACTGTTCCCAGGTGAAAGTCACCTCTCAGAAAATATCAAGAGCGAAAAGTCAAAAAAATCCTCCACGCTCCCAAGCACATATCTGCAACGCCAAAAAGCCTGTCAGATTTAGAGAATGCCTTCTCAGGCAAAACAGGGAAGAAAAATCTTCTGTGATGCTAAAAGCCTCACTCACTAGTGAAGATTTTTAAACAAAATACTTTTCACTTCAACTCCCACTTTCTCTGCAGACCTATGAGGACCCTCAGAGCATTTAAGCAGTGGGATCTATTTTTATTCTGTCCCTATGGGTTTGCTGTTTTGTTTTCCCTTCTCCCTCCCAAGAAAGAGAACTGTGACATGCTTCCTGTGTCAACATATTTATACAGTTACACCCATCGTACTTTACTTTTAAACTGCTAATTATTTTCAGCTGGCCAGATGTGGGTGTCACGTTCAAGGCATCAAAAGCCGATTTGCTCTCCCCTGATTGAAATGAGAGACTCAAAATGGTTAAAAAAAAGCAAGAAAAAAGATGGCCATACAGAATTTTTTGGAATTCTGGCTCAACATTTAGGATTCTTAGCTATGGTAATATTAATATATTAGATAATATTAGTTAATTTATTAGGTGATATATACTAGTGTGTTAGTATTAAAATACTAACAGGTGTGTTAGTATTAAAAATGAAACTATAGTTTTGGAAGGTTTTCCTATATGGGTTACAGAAGATTTCATCAATGATACAAAGAGAATTTCTCAAAACTGCAAGGGGTGGTAGTCATACAGATGAAATCCTAAGACTTAGGACAAAAGAGTACCAAGTGTTGAGCTTTGACACTACAAATAGCTAAAACTTTAGTTATTTAACAGAAGGATGCAGAAACTGCTGATGCATGGGAGGCTTAAGAAGATTCCAAAGGAGCAGCTGGCATTCATATTCCAGAAAAAATGAGAGAAAAATCTTGACATTTGCATCTCCCATCTTGCATATAAAGTTTACGTGTTTTACTTTTAGCAAACACACAAACCTTGAAAAGATGGAGACCTAGAAGAAGAACGGTTTCAAGAATACATTATAAACTCTTAATTAGGACAAAAAATAGTCTATAACTTGTGACAAATTATCACACACTGATCAAAATGCATGGATTCTGAATTCTGACTCCGCAAGACAGACACACTAAGCAGCTCCCAAGGAAATTCAAAATGTCATTGAAACCAGGTATTATCCTGACTCTGCTGCTTTTGTCTTGCTAAGACAAATTCTCGTGTTTCAGAGAAGATAGAGAAAAATTTCAAAACCCTTGTTTTATCTCAAGGGGGAAGAATATTAAATATGGGTGATAAATTAAATGTCTGTAAGCATGGGCTGGATTACATGTAAATATGATGTAATAAGGTAGAAATTATTTTCATATGCACTTAGAGATAAAATTGTATCTCATAATCAAACTTTGGTTTCTCTTTTGGGGAAGTCTTGCAGTTTTTTTGGAACTCTTTGAAACTTCTGATTTTAATCCTTATTCATTCTGAAAGAATTCTGTAATATTTATATTACAAATAAGTCTTTGTGAGAGGATGGTTTCTTTAACTGTTCTCTTCTGCTTCCTGGGTTTCAATGAAGGTGTTTCAATGCCCAGTAGAACTGTGTAATTAACTGTATTTATCAGAAGCAGCATGAGCAAATGTTCTGAACATCCCTGCTCTTCTAAAGCTGAATGCAATTTGGGTGAGTCACTCTCTTCAAAGACATTTAGAGAACACCATTTGGGCTTTTTGTACTTGCAATCAATGTGCTTGCATTTAAAATAATTGGATTGCACCCCAAACTGAAAAGGCTTGAGAAAGCAGAGGAAACCAAATGGCCTCGTTCATTGCTGTGTTCCATAACTGGTGTAGCTGCACCTCATTCTCCATGTCCAGCATTAAAGTGGTAAGAAAATATCCTAATGGAATACTGAACAGAGCTTAACTTGGGCTGATGAGCTAGATCCTTTTGTGATCAACTATTGTTACTGTGAGTTCTGAGCAGAGGATACACAACAACCATGATCCAGGCTTTATCACAGAGCTTTAGAGCCTTCAGCAGATTTTGTCATGGAGCAATTACCACGGCCTGGTGAAGTCAGCCATGGGAAAGTGAATCAGAGACTGTGTCGTGGGAATGAGAGCCACAAAATGATAACAAGCTGGTGTTCTCTGGTTGATGTTGGTCAGGAACAAAAAGTAGGGAAAGAGAACCTTTAGAGATATTTCTGAAATATGGATAGCATCATCTTGTTCAAAAATTTCAACACCCAGAGACAGAATACAGCAGATTTAGCAATTACACTCATTTGCTAGAGCATAGCAAATGTATCTCTACCTGGATGTGGCGGATGAATAATTTTTCCATGCAACAGAAACATTTAGACTTGACATAGAATGTGATGGCTGAATTTAGTTTACTATTATTTTCAAAAGCAAATGTTAATTGCAATTTGATTATAGAAATAATAATTCTAAAGTCTATATATTGATCTAAAAGATGAAAAAAATTAAAGAAACACATTTCCAATCTTGTTTTCCTCAATTTACCTGCAGAGCTGTACAAGTTTGCAAAGACATGTTTCTTCCTTCCCTCAGAGAGAAAAGGGCCTACCTTTAGGTTACCTGCACTCTTTAGTGTATTAATTTGTCGAGTTTTAAATGTTCTAAATACTTGTTCTGTTTTGTGTACAAATGATGGAATAAATAAGTGTTCTATTTTGTGTACAAATGATGGAATAAATAAATGTTCTCTTTTGTGTACAAATGATGGAGTAAATAAATGTTCAACATCCAACCAAAGAGAGAGACAAAGTGTGAAGGGGGAAATATGAGGAGGAGACAGAAGCTAATGAATTATATGGATTAGCATGAGAACAAATAACAGAGGATAAGAAAGTGGGTGGCCATATTTCATCTCTTGATGAGTCTGTTACCTAGGAAACAGAAGACTGAGAGATTGCATAAATGACCCTATGCCTGTGGATTTGATTTGATGAAATTATATAGGACTGCAATTTATGCAGAACAAGGAAGAAGATTGTCAGGGGCATTGTTTATTAGGTGAAATAAAAAGCCTAGAAACCTATTTTCATTTCAATGAGGTTTTAAAGCATTTATTACCTAAGCCTTCTCTCTTTGCTATCTAAGTTTCTGACCTAACAAAACTATGGAATAAAAACTAACCAATCACCTCATGCAGCTGATTAATCACCCTTTTTAAAGGTTCCTGTAGAGGACACTAATCATTCACTGAACTCCAGCTCTCACCAACAGGACTCATGTCGATCCCAGCGGACATCCAGCTGGAATTGTTAGGACAGCATTCTGACTGCTAACAAGAAGTTCGTTAAGCTACTCTGTCTGCTGCCCTTCCACCAAAGGCAATCCAGTTAAAGAAGACACAGCGTGTCTTCACACGTGACAGTGAACAGATATCACTCAATTTTACAGTACAAAAAGCTGGTAATGAATCATCTGCTACTCCTATAAAAATCTTTGTAAAAATGTGAAGTTACCACAAAAGAAATGATATTGTTTTCCACTTCTTGACACAAAAATACTCTGAGGAACTCAGAGGAACAGTGGCAAGAATTCAAAGGGTATGGTTTTTTCAATATAGTGCAATTAGCTTTTTTAGATATGCTTTTCATCACCAGTTTCCTAAAATTTTAGGAAGGTTTGACTATTTTCAATGATCTTCTAATGATCTAACATATCATTTCTTCATTTTCTGTACAAATAAAAAGCTTAGAGTATGCTCAAAAGAAAGAGATCATTATAAAGATTATTACGTTTGAACAGGCATAGGAAATAATATTTGTAATGATATTCAGAATGGTCAAACTGAGTGAGCTCCAACAATTTCTTCACTTGATGTCCAAAAGGTAATGTCTGGAAATGAATATGAGAATGGAACAAACATAAAGTGAACAGAACTTGGATCAAAATATTGGTTTGCATTTGCTTTGTACCTAAACTTGAGCAGTTGGCAGTATTAAAATCAGCACACTCACTCTGAGAATGGGGTTTCAGGGATATTTGTATTAACATTTTTATTCAGAAAAAGATGTGACATCCCACAGCAATGAATTTTTTGTTACATTGAACTGGACAAATGCACTTCTGGTTTAAAGATGGAATTTCACCAGTTGCAGTAGAATCTCTTCCCAGAGATGTTCTGAAAGGAACAGCACATTCTGACTCTTCCAATGAGCTGTTTGTAGGTTGTATTTTATTACTGTGGAATATACAAAATTATAAATAGATGATATCAGAATCATCTGTTAAAACCAAGCTAAAATATTGAGAGGCTGGAAGACAATACGTGGGAGAAGGGGAATATTTCCTCTAGGAGCTATGACCCACAGAAAGCCCACACAAGAGCAGATTTATCTTGGAGGACTGCAGACTGTGGACGATTCCATGCTGGAATGGCTTGTGAAGGACTTGAGATGGAAGGAGGAGCAGTCAAAAACTGTTATGGCATGGGGAGCTTTCGTTTTTGCCCTTTGTTCTCATCCTCCAAGTCTATTTCAAATGGGAATAAATTAAATTAATTTTCCCAAGTGCCAAGTTTTGCCCACGACAATAATCAGTAAACGATTTTATGGTCTTTTGTCTTTCTTGACCCATGAGATTTTTCGTTTTATTTTCTCTTCTCTCCCACTGAGGAGAGGGAGTGAGAGAGCAGCTGGGTGAGAGCCGTATCAAGGTCAATCCACCACTCAACCTTCATCAAGTTTCACTTATTCACTGTAGGCTTCTAATGCAAGATTCTATAGGTCAGTGTCTTTCAAACAAATTTTGTATTGCAGCCATACCTTCGGCAGTAAAATCCAAGAGTTAACTGAGAAATAAGAATGCATTCATGTGATGCTCACGTATGAAATTGCTGATGCCAGCACACAACTGTATTTGCACTGACGCAGAAGTTTAAAGCAAAGAAGCTATTTTTGCTACCTCCTTACACGGATTCCTCATTGCAAAATTGGGTTTTTTTTTGTTTAGAAGAATTTACTTTATAAAAGTATTTCAGCTGAAAGAAAAGAAACCCTCTGAAAAGGCAGCATATTTTCAGAGGGAGTTTAATCAGGAGAGCTATTTTGGATCTTTTCCCCAAACATGACATAGCGAATTATTTAACACATTTGTGAGCCAACCCACCATAAAAGTTTATGAAAGATTGTAACTTTTAAGTATTTTAGAAAAAAATTAAATGGAATTAATTGATTCAGCTACTTTCAATCATGGAGAACTTGGGAAAATTTTGGTTTCTGTAATCCCTGTGAAATCGCACTGTCAGATGTATCAAGAATTTCGTCTTGGTTGAAATAAAAAAGTGTTTATCCTTTCCCTCTTGGTCTCTGAAACTTCTTGCTGTTGGCTGCAATCTTTCCTTCCTTTCTTTGGGGACTTCCATCCTAAATGCCATGGCTCCACTCCAGTTCCTTCTTACCCACAGCTGTCCCCTCCGTTGTAACAGGGCAGCTTTATAGCCCATGCTGAACCACAGAAAGCAGCTGCAGACTGTCGGATGTAAGAATCCAGCTGGTTTTAGAGTGACCTGTTCCAGGTACGGGAATCTAAGAGGGAAATTAAAAAAAAAATTAATAAAACAATCTTTTCTGGGGCAGTGGGCACCTGAGGACAGTAACAAGTAGATGAGGGCAAGGGAACACTGCAGAAGTCACTACATGCCACCAAACGTGGAATTAGATTCTTCTTGAATCCAAAGTCTGAATTGCTAACAGAAGACAAATTCAGGATTTTGCTGCTTCTAGCTTAATAGACAAGGTGTGGATTAAAAAGTTTGTTTCATGTATGCCAACTAAGGAAAAGTTAATCTAACAGTTTGCTTAAGGAAGAACAGTATTAGGAAACACTATTAACCAGACTCCCACAGCTCCAGTCCCTGCTTCAGAATGAAGGAACAGAATGAACAGAATTCAATGCTATGCAAATTGTGAGATTGCAAACAAAATAAAATACCTATTGAATATTTACAAAGGTGTTTCTATGGTGTTCATCTAAGCCTATTAGAGTGTCTAAAATTATGGTAAACCTCACTGACATTCTTGAAATTGATTACATTCTTGCTATACGGCTATAGTGGATATCTGAACTAGTTCACTTGTACTGCAACTTATTGGAAGGTATAAGAATATTAAAATTTTATGTTTAATATATCTTTGGTTCTGATTATTTTCATTTTTACTACATGTTCTGCCTCCTTACTTGGAGCAGCTATTCTTTATTGCTGTATGGTTTCCCGTAATGAGAAGGCATCTAGAAACATGCTGGTGGGTTTCAGTTACAGATTCCCATCTTCAACATCTAAGGATTTTTTATTTTAAGCTATGCTTTCAGTCTCTGACTGTTTGATTCATACACATATATTTATGTTTCCTCATTAAACCTGACTCTATAGATTCAAAATCCTTAGTAGATGAACCTACACTAGATTATATATTGTGCAAGAAACTGCATATTTAACTATCAACCTGATATTTGCTTAGAACAAATAAGTTTTTCACACGCATTTTTGATGATTCTTACTATCTCCTAACAAAGTTATGTCCTTTTCCACGTAAATGATTTCTCGTCTGAGAATTGCCATGTTTATTACAATAATGACCTTTCCTTGATGGTAATGACAGTGCCAAGTCCTCACCTCCCTTTGGCTCTGTGGGCCAGCTTATGGAACTGGATCACAATTCAAAATTGGGCGATGATTAAGAAGGCGTTTAACTGTAAAAATGAATGTCAGTCGAAATGGAGGGGCACTGGCCTGGACCCCCCAAAAAATGATGCTGACGTAGAGATTCCTATGAATACTGCCTGTGGGACGTAAGCACCAAAAAAAGTTGCTTTCGAAAACGAGAGCTGTCCATCCAAGAGTGAGTCGAGCACAGCTGTTCTGGTCTGCCACTCAAAACCCAGCATATTATTCTTCAAAGCAACAGAGGCGTGGTGAAATTTGCATATGTAGCAGGATGGATGGTCTATTAGAGCAGGAGGACGAAAGCTGCATGATTTGGCATGAGGAGGAAAATAGCAGGAGAAAGACTGCCAGTAAAGAGAGCTTGAAGCAATCCTGTGACCAGCATGTGGTTTGACCATGATCCCTGAGTTTGCCAATCTTCCTTGTCCCATTGTCCTTGTCAGTTGCAGTTTGGTAGTCTTTGACTCTACAAATATTGCAGCTGGTCTTAATGACAGGAAAATATGCTTGAAAAAATGAGACATATTTCACCTTGCCCCCTAGAGACATAGACATAAGTAATTCTTACAGAAAGTGCTCTCAGGAATTAAGAACAAGCATAGGCTAACAGGAAAGAGAAAACATTTGCTTGCACTTGAGTAATTCACCCAGTTCTACCTTCAGTAGACTCAAAGAAACAAAAGAACAGTGATACAATTTTGGTATTCTATGACTTCAGTACGACCACCTTGAATTTGTCCATTATGTCCATTTTGATGACCAGAAATATGCAGATTTTGGAAGGCTTTCTGTGAAGCAAGTGAAATAGAAGATGATCATGCTGCCAAAGTAAGTGCAGCCAAACCTGATGACATCTATTCCTTCTTTCAAAGTCTGTCTGTTCATCTTCAAAGGAACACGATATGTAAGAAATCTGATACTACTGGTGTCAAAGAGGTTGTGAGCTCCCCATTCCAAAGGTGTTCAAGATTGGGTTGGATAGAGTTTGGAGCAACCTGGTCTGCTGGAAGGTGTCCCTACCTGTGGCAGGGGGTGGAACAGGATGAGTTTAAGGTCCATTCCAACTCAAACCATTCTGTAAGTCTATTCATTGTGATGAATCTGGTGTGCCAACTTTAAGGGGCGGAGGTGGAACATTCTCTGTGCAGATAATGTACTATAATAAGAGTCTCCCATTGTCTCTGATGTGCCAGGAGAAACCTGAATATTTCCCCTTTAGTACTCAGAATTAATTACATGAAATATGCTACAGTACTCTCTTCTCCTTCCTTATCACATTTTTTAGTACGGGTTAATATTTTCCCTTCTGTGGAAACCTGCTGATAAGAATTTAATGTGACAGCTGAAATATATTTTCCATTGTCCCATGATTATTTTTTCCCATCATTTTATATCATATCAAACATTTATTTAGTTAAATAGCCTGAATTTCATACGTCATGAACAATTAAACATATGAAAAATTTTAATTGCTAGTGTAAACTGTGTCCCTCTACATCTGATTTAGTAAAATTATTCCTTCCATGCACATGAGCTCTGTGCCACAGGAACTCTGCTGTTCTCAGAGAATCACTATTGATCCAGCAAGATGGGGAAGCTTGCTGTAAAAATAATGACAGCACCATCCTGACCCATGCTCGAATTGTTCTTTCCTCATGGATCTAGCCAGTGAACTGGAACAGCATGAAAACTGGAAAAGATTCCGCTGGCAAACATTTCAAGCTTGATGTCCCAAAGACATGGTATTTACCAAGGTGACCATTTTATGGATGACTGCTCCACTGAAGAAAAAAATATACAACCTTTCAAATAAAAGCACAAAACTGTCTTAAAGAGTAATACTACCATTCATGCAAAAAATGCTCAGTAAGAAAACCCAGTAAATATACTCAATGATGAAGAGTCATTTTAGCTTGTGATCCGATTATTAAAGAGTCTGCATTATCCATCATTTAAAGACTTAAGTCGTGCTCCCGTTTAAAATCAAGTGTTCTCAAATTGTTTTCACACTTGCATCCGTGAAAGTGACTTTTAACATGTAAGAATAAAGCATTTCCTTATCTTTAGGATGAACTTTCAGATATTCTGTAAGGATTTGCATGCAAAAACAGCTCCTACTAGAAATATTCAAGCAAACTAATGAATATTCTAGCGGGTCATTCAGTGAAGCATGCGGGGTTGACACGTTCTTTTCTAAATGATTCCTCTGCAGGGCAGGAATTCTTATGCCAGAACTCACTACATTTCAGCAGTGACAAGGTCCATTAATCCTTGTGGTGAACTGGGTTGTGAGCTCCCATCTTCCTTGGACTGTTCATAAAAATATTGGAGTTAAATTATTGTCAATTCCAGATGAACGCAATCGTTATACAACGTTAGGACAAACCTCACAGCTTTACAGTCATTTACGTTGTTCAAAAGATGAAATATAATTACACAAGAGTTAATGTGAACCTGATCTCTGTTTCCGTGTTATCAGCAGATTATGAAACTGAACGTTCAGGAAAACAAGTTTGACCTTTACATCTTCATCTTTACCTCTAACTGGAACATCAACAAATCACACTTACTTTATTTCATTATCAATTACTTGAACTCCCAAAACTTCTTGAACAACCTGTATTAACCGTTTAGCTCTGCCCCACAAGAAACTCTCTAACCCCAAATTCTTGGGGTAAATGATGTCTCAGACTAAAAAATATGGAAAAAGTAAATCACCATATGATAATTAGTAAGAAGAGTAAATTTAAGCAAATATCTAACCTGAAGATTAAACTCATCTTACCAGGATCAGGACTATATTTATTAAGAAGAACCTGACATATTATCCCCAGATTTACATGCCACCTAGAAATACTCCTTCTGAGCAGTAAAATGTCAAATCAGCTATCAGCAAGGCTTTGCCTAAAACGAATTATCTGAAGCTGGGTTAAGTGTTCTTGATTTGTTCCATTTACCAGAAGACAGGTAAATGTTCTCACTCTGAAGGAGATCCTAAAGGCACCGTAGTCACCAAGGTACAAATTAGCCAAAACGGCCAGCATTTTCAGAATTAAGTGCATGTGAGATGCAGAAAACGCTATGTATCTGTATTTGCAGATATTACGATCTGTAACACTAATTTAGTGTCTTCTGTCCCCATGAATAAACCTAGGAATTGAAATCTACCGTGGTATGGTTGAATGGTCCCTTTCACTGAATGTTTTGGGAATGATGGGGAGTAAAGTTGTCATCTGTGGAATTCCAATTACAGAATTCATTTCCCACTGCTGGTCTAACAAAACACAAAACAACACAACTCACGCACTAAGAGGACAGTTAGCAATGTTTTATAACGGACTAAAAGGATTGATCCAGCATGGATTGATACATATAGTGGGATTTGCCTTTGAATTGCTCCCCAAATTTAATAGCACATAAGTAACAATTCCAAAATAATTTTGATTTTTAAAAGAGAATCTTTGAAGAAAACCTCAGCAAAATATGAGGTTAAAGCATGTGTTAACATCTCCATTTTGCCATCATTCATATGGGGACAAAATAAAGGGAAAAAAAAGTTATCTGTACCATGAATAAACAGATAGAACTTAAAGAGAGTGCACTTTTAAATCAGTGCACCTCATCACTGTAGAACTTAGAGAATCAGGAATGGCTTGGGTTGGAAGGGACTTTAAAGCTCATCTTGTTCCAAGCCCTGCCTATTAGATCCAGTGTTACTGGGTATGTAGGACACAATATACTCAGAGTATTTCCCACCTAAGGAAGCCCATCATATTACATCTTGTTTGACAGAATTTCAGAAAGTACCCCAACATCTATGTCACGGGTCGAGAGCGAGCCATTTTATAGTTGCCTGCTATGGCAAGTGGCGTGGCATTTGTGTGACGTATTTTAAGGAAAAAAATGCTTTCCTCTTCAGTACATTGAAGCTCTCCATGCTGAGTTCAGTCACAGATATCTCAAGTGATTGCACCCTTACCCTGCACTTAGCAGGGAACAAGAGTCATGAACTGTTTCAGTGCAGAGCAAGACAAAGAATGTGTGCTCAACCACCAAATATTTGTGCTCTTTTCCACTTTGTAAAATGTAAAATGCATTCCTCGCAACACACAAGCACAATCTTGGAATTCATCTCACAAATTCTTAATCCTTCTGAAGTGCAAAATGTAATTTACGAGCACAGGGAGAAGACATCAAAAATAAAAGATTGATTATGATAGACCAGTTTCAAATTTCCTAATGTAGTCTTTCTCCAGACTCTGCTAGGAACTTCTCATCAGCCTAAGGCAAAAAGAAAATCCAGTCTTTATAAAGGTGATGAAAGACACTAGCAAATGGGAATAGAAATGAAGCAAAAAGAGTGCATAACATTGCAAATATGTTTTGTTGAAGTCTTCTCCCAACTAAGAAAAAATAAAAAGACTAACGAAAGGGAGTTACGAGAATTTCTTATCACTCTTAAAACACACTTTAACCATTCAGTTTATAAAATGGGGGATTAATCCTTCTGTTTCCTGTATGCTACACAGTTTACCGTTAATCCATGGGGGAAACTGCAGCTGAGAGGAACCACTGCTGACAGAGAGATCTACACCCGGGCACAGGGCTGAAATCACCAGAGTTGAAGAGTGAAAGAACTGTAACGCAGCTACGCATTCATCCTCTTCAAATTCCTTTCCCTCAGGATGCACAAGGCTGCTTGTTATCCAGATGTCATCAGGTTTCCACCTTCAGTCATCTCCTTTTGCTTAGGAGGCACAACTTTTTGCTCTTCTTTCTTCTGTACGCAAAGCAGCATTATCATGGGAAACTGCTCAAGTGTGACAGCAATAAAACACAAATGCTACGTGGGCTTTGTGTGTGGAAACTCTTCCTGCTGAATCTCTTCTAGTTTCAGTTATTACAGCCTTAAACAGGAATGGTATATTTGGGTTGTGTGTTTGGATTTTGCTTTTGCCTTGAGGGAAAAAGATACAAGGAAGGTACATTTGTTTTGGCTTTGACAGGATAAAATAAAAATTTATTTATTTTTATAAATATTTGTGATACTAATTTAGATAGGGGTTGAACTTCTGTCTCATTTAATGCCAAAGCCCAGATTCTTGTTCAACGTTTATCGTCCCCACTGACTCTATCAGATGACTGCAGGTTAAAGACCTAACTGCAAGACCAAGTATCTAATGAACAGTTTAATTATCTGACACCCAAGAATAAAGCCTTGATTGTTTTGGTTTTTTATGTCTCTCGGGAAAAGGTTTTCTGGGAGAAGTGAAAAGCATCAATATGGCGAGAAAAGCTGTCCTTCTTGTAATACAAGATCATCAATTTACGCTTGGATCCCCTCTTAAAATCTTAAAAAACTCAGAATAGAGTCCAGCAGTCTTCTGTAAATTATTTGGAATTATAAGGAATATTATTACAGCAGAGTAATAGAGAGAAGGTTCTTACCCAGAAGTAGGACACGGTGATTGTGGGGATGATTATGATCAGATTTAGTGCTAATCTTGGCTCCCCAGCTCTGGAATGCATTAATTCCGGCAGCATTCACAGAGACCCTCCTGCCATAGCCAAATCTTTCCCTAAAATTTAATTCTGCCACCATTTGAAATCTCATAATTCATGGAAGGTCATCTGTTACTATCAGTAGCAGGCTCTGTCACATTTGTGATCTTACTGATGCTTGGATTTATCTTCTCCTTCTACTTTCAGGTCCCAGATTCTACTTAATATTTTGAAAAGCCCTCCAAATTATCATCAAAAAAGCAAAATACATAACAATATAAGCCTAATAACTGTTAGAAGCCATTTTCTATCAAATCCAGTGAGTGAAGTGGAATAGAAATAATGAGAAAATCCAGCAATAAATATTTACACTTCCTTTTTTTTAGGTTATTTGCATGGCCACAAAGAAATTTCTTTACCTACTCAAAGAAAGTTAATGTAACATTTGATTTGCAAAGAGACTGGTAAGGTAACAGCCATGAAACCTCATGTTCACAGAAAGTTTATTGATTTCTCCAAACTTCTATTTGCCTTCATTTGATTTCTGTGGACACAATAAGGAATACATATTTCTGTAGCAATTTTTCACGTTATTTTAGCCTGTGGTAGAATCTACTTTCCGGGAAATGAGGTACTGCTGAATTATTCTTTTTTAAAATAAAAGAAATTGGTATGTATTCTTCGCTGTTCAAAGGATTCAGAAATATTTGAATGAAGATCACAACCTCTGTGCTCTCCTGGTTCAATTATCTTCCTAAAAATAATACTTGAGGTGCACCCAAATTTACTGATATTTCTGAAATGTTGAAAAAATGTTTAACTATAATCTTCTGAAGAAGTAGGCCGTTGTGGTTTAGACAAATAAAGGGCAATGAGACAGCCAAGTATCACACGATGTTTGTTAAAATTAGTAGAAAATTGGACAAAATCACACTTTTGAAAATATTTTGTAAACACCAGATTTGGCACCATGCTTAACACCACTGAAAAGCCTTTTCCCAGTGACCCTTATAGCTATTGGTGTAAATAAAACTAGCCTGAGAAGTATGTGATAATTCTTTGTTTGGTGTGAGATTCCTATCGGTGTGTTTTCTTAGCCTTTACTCAAATACTGAACATGAAATAATCTGTCCCAAATGACCGTATAAATTAAGTTGTTATACGCTATTTACTGCATTTCACTTAGTTTCCTGGAATCTATTTTCCTTTTTGTTATCTATGCCTAAATTATAGAGCTTATAAGACGTAAAATGCTTGAAACACACTACACGATTAACACTAGATGAAATACAAAGCCAGTACTAAACCTGTTGTAGTTAAGGCATATTTAACTTTGAAAGAAGTATTTAAAATAAGCATTTTCTATCTGGAAGTCAAACCAGAGGATGCTAATTGTCAGAAATGGCTAACTGCATCATGTGTCTGACGACACTAGCAAGAGTTTATGAACTAGGCACCTTCAGGCTGGGGAAGAGTCGAAAAACCATTCTCATTAGTGGAAAAGAAGGCAAATGTATGACAAGCAAAACCAAAAAGGTTAAATATTGCAAGATGAAAATACTTTCACAGATTTGAAAGCTATCCCGTATCTCTCACCTTTTCAAAGCTTTTCTAGAAAAACACTGTCATGCTTGACTCTCCACCTTCTGCTATACGGAAGGTACCTATTAAAATGCTTTGTCATACAACCCTCATTTTACTTCATCCATGTCTTATCCTGATGCTTTCAGCAAGTTCAAAGAGCCTTGGATACTTTCTTAGACGCCTCTTTCCTTGAGAAATATCCAACTGATATTCCTTAACATGTTTGGAATTACTTGATGAGAAAGATAAACTGAAGGTCACAAAGGCACACCACTCATCTAAATCAGTTTTTAGGAATCTTTTGAATTACCTTGTCCTGATAAACTTGTGAGGCTTGCAACAGAACGTTCCCATCCCTTCATTTCTTCAGTGCTACTTACTGTAGCAGGATAATAGTTTCCTTTTCATTACCCACTCCTGGCCTCAAATTCCATTAACAATAAACTCTCACACACATTTTTTTCCCCCCATACAGAGACACAGGCTTTGATTCATTCCTCTCCACTCACACCAAGTCAATTTAAACACCATTTGCACACAATTGTCTTCATTTATTGATTTAGTCCTGGGAAAAGAGAAAGAGGCGGTAGACTACATAATAGAAGTCTGACTCAACTTTTATCAAAATACAATTTCTTCCCACTACTACATAAATTTATTACATCTCTGTGATGGGACAGCTAGTGAGCAAACATGCAAAATGATGTTGCCTGGAGACGTAAAAAATGTTCATCAGTATGGATTGCAGGCAGAATTTCTATCTGTATCAAAAGAAGCAGGCTTTGGATATATATTTGCATGTCCCACTTCAATAAAAGCCTGTAAAATTCGGAAGCCTCACAGTTTGCAAGACGCCAGTGAATATTTTACATCATGTGGAGTAAGTACCTTCTTCTGACAATGCTTTCTTATTTGTGCCTCAGCGGACCTGTGCCTTGAACAGGTAGATACACAACTTCATGAGACATACTCTGAGGTGACTGATTCTGTTAAAAAATAAACAGCATATAGAAATGAGAGAAATCTGACACTGAATAAAAAGCAAATGACCATTCCTTAAAAGTTCAGTTTAATTTCCTACACAGGGAAGACTAAGGGGTTTTGAAGAAGAGGAAGAAGTAATTTTAAAAAGAGGAACAAACCATTTAAAACTGAAGTTAGTGACCAGCTAATGTAAAGAAAGAATAAAAGTAAGTAAGAAAAACAAAAGCATAGGTGCTGAAACAGAAAATCAGAAATAGATACCATCAAACTGATTTGCAGACTACATAGCAGTGAAACACAAACTCTCTTCTAAAATCAGTCTTATGTACAATCAGTGTTTCCTGCTCTTACTTTAATATTCTCAAAATTTTCTTAAATTCCTAGCAGAAGCCAGGGAAGTATTGCTTTCTGTATTCGGTGTCATGGACAGTTCGAATCTCACTCAGTGCTGTAGGAGCATACATAGGGATAACTACTGCTATGGAATGCATTTGATGACATATATTAAAATATTTTAACATGGAACATGATCTGTCACCCGTGTTCCATGTTGTGTGGATGTTTATTCCCATGCAAATGAGTTGCATGATATATCTTTATGCCTCCTATATAATGGAATAGTTTATAAGAAATGAATGAATCATCACATCTGTTATTCTAACACTACAAAAACATTCTAGGACAAAAATAGTTAATAAAGTGCAGGTAGATTAGAGCTGATGGAAATACATTCTGTTCAAGAATTAAAGTATTTTAAAGTATATGCTTTTTAATAGCAAGGGTCAATGAATGTTCTACTGATTTAAATGCACAGATAACATCCTCCTAAATTTTAGGACATATTTATCCACATGGCTTAGTGTTTTGAAAAAAATTTCCATTGATTAACACACTCTAAGACTCCTAAAGTGATGACGACACGCTGGTCATTCTCAGGAGTGTATTACTTCATTTCAAAGGGGGCCACATTGCAGCTTTTCCATGTGTCAGCCTCTTGGGCATAGAGTCCAGTAAACATATAAACTAAATATTGTGATAGAGGAACCACGTGTGTAAGAGTTAAAGAAAAAATAAATTAATTTTGTCAGGTTTTGAAGACAAACAGCAGTTGTATGCACAGCCCAAGGCAATCTTTGGTAGAGGCGTGAGAATTTTCTGAGAGGTATTGCAACTATAAAAGCCGAAAGAAAAGGTGATAGATTCTATTAATCCCAGCAAAGAAAGTACAGACATCCTGGTGAGAAATTATGTTGGTTTCTCAAAAGATCATAAAGGCTAACGATATCTAAATCTACAAAGATTATTTTCCTTTCTAGGTGTAGCTGGTGCTTATTTCTTTTGACAATGCTTCCAAGAAAAATTAAACTTTGACTTTTACAGTGGGTCAAATTTGGACTTATGTTGTTGGAAGATTAACTAACTGTTCTACTATTGCCGTGCTAGGAATAATTCTAATTATATACTGGAATACATGGAACTGGACTTGCAATTCCTTAATAGCAAATGTCATTTCCTTTCTTTTTTTTTTAAATACTGAATAATCAGGTAGTAAGGGCACACAAAATGGAAAGTAAATGTTACTGTAGGAAAGTCTGCTCAGTGAAGTTCAGCTAACAGTTCAGTTGCCCTTTTCTAGCTAATTGGGAAGATTGTTTGAAAATGTAATCGTTGATTTCACGACCAGAATAGAATAGGAACAGGCCTCAAGGTGGATTAACATCCACAAAAATTATTTCTGAACTTACTGTTTTTCACAGGTGAGCTTCATGGATTAATCTGCAATTTGTTTTTTGAAATGTTACGTTACATTTCAGATAGGGGACTCTTTCCTCTACTTTTCAAAACCAGGGCACCTTTCTGTACGTATCAGGTGCTCAGGTTGCCTAGACCTCTCCAAAAAATAGAATCGATTTCTCTGGGACACTGGCCCAGAGAAGGCTCACCAGGCTCTGCATTCTTCCTTTTATCTGCACCAAGTGAGATTTTTATATTCCTCTTTGTTTTCTTTCCACGCTTATTCCTCTCATTGAGATTTGACTGTTACCAGTATTGTGTCTTAGTGCAGTGTCTTGGAGTGAGTCATTACGACAGTGTATTCCATCATCCTCTACTTTGTGACCCAAAAATGGTTATGGGATCTTCAAGACCCCTCTGTGTGTGAGGCTGGGGCAGGGAGAGGCTTCTGGTTTTCTGTGCAGGCATTTTTGAAACCTTGCTACCCAGGAGGCATCTTTGTTTTCTTGCCTTGTGGACATTCTGCTTGTTAATAAAGCTTTGGGGTTTTTTTCCCATTTCATATATTGTTGTTCATTTCCTATTCATGGAAAGGGATAATTGGAACCCTTTAGACAAGACAACACTCACTCCAGAGTGTCCTCTTTTAAATCATCTCTCAAACTGAGATATGCAGAAAGGCATTTCCAATTTTATTTTTTCCAAGCATTGATTATTCCAGTGGAATCAAAATTTTTCTGATGCCAATAGAATTTCCAGCTGAACACAGAGGATCCTTCATCAGAAGCAAAGACAGACTCCTTTACTGTCTTCTAGTTTCAAACTGAAATGTGGATCTCACAGTTCTTCCTCCTGTTCGTAATCCATCCTTTTCACACGAGATCTGGTGATCCCGAGTGAATCACGTGTCTGAATAACACAACTTGTTCTTAGAGGGGAGATGGGGAGCTGAGGACACCCTGAGCAAATAAAACAAATTTAAAACAAAAGGGACGAGCTTTACTGCATTAAAAAATTTCGTTAGCTGTTACTCTTCAACCCGTGTTACAAGTTAGGTCCTTGTATCCACTTGACTACAAACCATCTTGCCCTGTGACCTTCCCCAAAGGCACGTAAGGACATTAAAAATGCACTGTTTGTGAAGGTCAGGGCAATGAATGATGTCACAGAGACTGAAGATGCTTCCATTGAAGACACAAATATTACTTCTGGAAGAACTAAATCATAGATACTATCCAAGCTAATGAGAGAAGAACTACAAGAGAGCCTAAGGTGGTGTCAAGATTATGAGCCGAAAGATATTTTGACTTATTTTTCAGTTTTATTGTTTTTAAATTGTATGGACTTCAGAGCCTGTGATCAGTGAGTACTTAGCTTCCAAGTCACAACTTAGAAATCAAATGCACTGCAGTGCATACAAGAATCTGAGTCTTAAGCTAGAATGCCACAGAAACAATTTACCAGCTAAGGAAATAGTTAAGAACTCAGAATAAAACTTCAGTTTTTGTGGGTAATTTACAAAGGTATTTACGTGGAGGCATACATTGGTTCTGTATAAGAAGTCAGTTCCAATTTTTTTATGGTCTGTTAGTTAAAACTTCCTTTTACATGTACACTAGGAAAGCTGATGATCCCACAACGACACTGAAAAATAGATTTTTAGCTAGGAAGATCAGCACATTCCCAGGGAAATCAGTGGAATTTTATATTAGCTGAGAGTCTTACTGCTTGAATTCTTTCCTTTCTCCAAACAAAACTATCAATTTAGTTACCTGCTCCAGTAGCAAATTTAAAACATGAAGCCAAGGTGACAACACTGACCAAGGTGTCTTCTCAATTACTATCAGAAAAGCTGATAAGAGGGAAAAAGATTACAGTTCAGTGTTGGTATCTGCTCTTACCCACTGGCCCCCAGCTCAGGGTGAGGAGTGGCTTGACCATGACTGGGAATATGCCTTACAACACCATATAGAACTCTGGGCTCATCATGGATATCATCACTTCCTGAGACACTTAATTACATCCAAGACAGCCAGAAGGGATGGCTGGCTGCAGGCCCCGTACTGGCATTTAGTCCACCACGATGGTGACTGCCTGCCACGCATTCACACCTTCTGGTCAGAGCTGGAACGTGAGATAAGCCACAGGGTGTGCCTGGAAACAGAGTGAGGAGATGGATCTCCATCCTGATGGCCACCCACTGGTTTTGTAGCACTGCCTTAGAGAGAGAGGAATGAGGGGCCAAGGGGATTAACACCAGGCAACTTGAAGGTGCTGCGGGCTCACGGAGGCCACCTGCAGACCGCAGCTCAAAAGCCAGAACAAATCATTCTTTGGGAATTTAGCAATGTGTTGGGAGTGGGGTAAACACCATTTTCAGCAGAAGCTGCCAGAGGCAGCAGCACGCTATCTAACAGTCAGAGGTGTCCTGTGCTCTGCCAGGGTGAGGCTTCCTCAGCATCTGAGAATGTTCCAGCGGTGTGCCCTCCATGACATCTTGGGTGGTGTAGGTGGTATCCTGCCTATGTGAAAATGTTTTGCCAAGGGGCAGGAGAGATGTCTGTGGGTAAGCTGTAACTTTTAAAACAGAAAGCTGAAATAATATCTAAAACAACAGGACTCTTACCTGTACTGGGCTACCAGCTCATCATCAGTTAACCTAGCTGTTGGAAACAGCACCTAAAGTCAGGAAACTTTCCCTATGACTGCAAAAACATTAATTGCCTGCGCAAGAACTAAAATTAAAGTTCAAGCAGTCATTCATAATGAGGGCATTTTGGTGTAAATTTATGCGCTCCAGCAGAAATTCGTAGGATTTTTAGCTAGTGTTGTTTAGATACAAGTGTTTGCTGTCACTGACCATCGCAACAATGTCACTCTCATATTTACAGATACTCAGTTAAGTCTAACATTGGAGTGAAAGATGAGCAGAGCATCCAGTAGGCTTAGATGCAGCTTAACAGTAGGGCATTAAAAAGATTGTAACCATCTGTTAGAGAATAAATGAAAGCTATAAACTGTGCTCGTTTCTAGAAAAACTTAGGTTATTGTTGTAACCGTCATCTAATTGAAAAGAGGCACCACTACTTTTATAGCATTAAATGTAATATGTTCAGTCCCAACTACTCAAATTAGAGATCAACAAGAATGAAAGCAGGTGCTATGAAAAGGGAAAAAACTACTACTGAAACTGTTCTGAACCATCTAATCTGTTACTACTTGCTCATCATTTTGTCAGTGTTAGTGTTTAGAAAACCTAAAAAGCAAAACTTCTAGTTTCTTAGATAATAAACCCCCTCCACTTTATTTCTATCGCTTCCCAAGGAACCATCTTATGAATTTCTACTTATTACATGTGAAAAATTTGTTTGCCAAATAAGGGATAAGGAAGAAAAGTGATAAAACTATCAAATAACATTAATGATGAAACCTAAAATTCTTCCATTTGCCTTTGAAGTCTGCCAATGTTGTTCTGTGTCTACTGTGAGAGTGAAGATAAACTCAGTTATGGAAAGAAAAGAGAGGAATTTAGCTGTTTAATCTTCTTATACTGATAATTGCAAGGTGTTATAGTTCTTTCTACTCTGTGCCTTCACTGCCTTCATATCACAAGGCCCTCAGTAGTTTAGTTTAAACACATTCTGCTATTTTTAGAGATGGTTTCTTGCAGTTTTCCTTGTATTTTACTGATCACCATATTTGGGGCAAGAAGAGAAATGTCATTATTCTCAGACAGTTTCAGTTTTCCTTCCTTGGTCTGAGAAACCAAATGGTGATTGAGTGCATATTTCACAAGCCAAATCTGACAAGGCTTGGAAGGTGATTTTGGTTTCCCCTCCGCACTCCCCTTGTGGTGGGTGAAGATTTTGCTTTGCACCAGGTGCTGGTGGCTGAGAAAAGGTTACGGCACAGAGTGGAACACGGACCAAAGCAGGCTGCATGTAATCTTGTGGACTTAACATATTTTATGTCTTGCATGTTATTTTATGGGAATATACTCAGACCTGCTTTTCCCTTGTTTACCTTCCCCATAATGTATTTATACGTAAAAGCAACAACTCCAAATTAAGACTTTTCAGGGTTTGCTTGTTTAAAATCAGGCTGTATAAAGTAGAGGTGTTCAGACCACTTGTAGCACTCATCACAGAGTTCACAGAATTATCTTTCAAGGGGCCTCCAACATTAACACAGAGTTTACTGCAACTAGTGACTTCCTCAACAGCATTTATTTGAATACCAGCCTAAGAAAGCTGAACATTACAAAATTGCAAATGGAAGAGAAGTGTTGAAAATGTGAAATGTTTTCCTGAGCAGCAGTTTTAAGCCGTAGTCTTAAATGCATAAACAATGAAATTGCCATCATCCAGATTAAATATAAGATCATATCTGCAGTGTTTTCCTGGAAGTTCATACATTTTCTGTACTATTTAATGACCTTAGGAAACAAAAGAATTAAGAATGATGGGATGAGTGAACAATTGATTGATGGGTGAGGCTCAAAGTATTAGAGTAAATGGGGTAATTTCTGGCTCATGGCCAGTCAGTACTGATGTTACCCAGGGTTTGATTTCAGGCCTGTTCTCTTCAATGTTCTTACCAAACCTGGGCGTGGGAATTGAGTAAAACTCAATTTGTCGAGTAAATTAAGAGAAACAGTTGATTCCCTCAAGGGTAGAGAGGACTTAAAGAGAGATTGCCATGAATTAGAATACTGGGCGACCACTGACACTATGAAATTCAACAAGTACAAATGGCAGATTTGGCACCTGGGGTGATGTACTCCTGGATGTACACACAGACCAGCAGGCTTGGGGCACTGGCCACCTCCCTTGGATGTCTGTTACTGTGTTTGACCATTCTTGCTGTAAAGAAATGCTTCCTATAGCATCAAGCTGGGACTGGGCAACCTGGAGATCCTCCACTAAGGTACGTGAACTTTTAAAGATCGGTGCAGAGAAGATGGAGCCAGGTTCTTCTCAGTGGTGTCCAGTGAAAGGACAAGAGGCAACGGGCACACACAAACACAGATAATTCTGTCAACCATCAGGAACACAGAAACCTGTTTTCAATGTGAAGGTTAAGGAGCACTGGCACAGTTTCCCCAGAGAGGTTGTGGGGCCTTCCTCCTCAGAGATATTCAAAAGCCACATGGATACTGTCCTGTGCAGCTCTACGTGTTCTGAGCCATTTTGATTCTGTATCGTTCTTGCATGGGGTAATTTCACCAAATTCCTCTTCCTTTGATACTTTTCTGGACCCATCTTGATGTTTCCAAACTTTTGCTCTAAGTAAACGCTATAAGTTAAAACTATAAATTCTCTGTAATTTCCCAGGGATTTCCTAGGTCCTGCACTGTATGAATCCATCTGTCAAGCTCTTAAACTGAACTGCAAGAGTTATGTCTTGTCTTCAGTTCATCTAAGGATTAGATATTTTAAATGATTGCACTGAAGTTTAAGGAAGTTTTGTTATCGTAATACAACCTTACACAACCTTATACAACCTCCTAAACTCATGGATTTCACTTCTTGGGGAGTGGAAAATAAAGATGGAGAAGTTTTATGAGCAAGCTCCTGTCTTGGGATGTAAATAACTGAATGAGTAGCATAGAAAATGAAATTGTTTCTATTATGTATGAATGATTGGTTCTCCTACAGATATTCTAATTTAATGCATGCATGTCATAAACATGACTATATATTGAAAATTTATATTCAAAGATTTTGCCAAGAGGTTCACTCAGCTGAGATTTCTTGAAGGATAATAGATGAAGTAAAGAAAAAGTAACATGCTAGATGATACACTGCATAAGAAATTTCCAGAAATTATCTGCATTTTGAGTGTTCTGCCTCCCAGCTGTTCTTCAAATATGAAGCACCAGTCAAAATGACACTGAATAAATAGTCCAATGTTTCTAAAAGGCTTTTCATTCCTTCCAGTTTCTTACAGGTTTCTGTGCTAACACATCAGGTCATTATGCAAATTAAGAAGTATAGCACGGAAGAGAAGAGGTTCCGCACAAATTTCATTTTGTCAGGTTTTTTCTGTTTCTGAAGTGTCCTCACTTGTAGATATTTATTTATAAAGGTGTTGTGCAGGATGTGCCACTTCTCCCAGATGTCACCTGCAGAGCTGAATATCCTGTAACTCTCAAAACTTACACTTCCAGAATAAACCACAACTTTTTGGGAAGTTGTTTAAACACTCAGGAAAATAATCTCATTTTCACAGTTTGCCACTGTGAAAGCATATAAGCTGACACTCATTTGCCTACTCTCTACAAAATGAGTGTTTGTTCCAGAAATGCTTAACAGAGGAAAGTCAAGTTAAAGTTCAGAAATTATTTGCTGTTTTACAGTAAGTTATATATTACTTCTTCAAGAGATTTTGGGCACTATATTTTCTTGAAGCACAGTCAAGAGATTTCTCCAAGAGAATTTATCTTCTAGGGTGGAATTTCCTGTTGGAAGTGGAAAGACAAGTTTGGCCCTCTGTCAGCAATGGTGCCATAAACAGCACTCCCCTGAGCCGTGACAGTCTGGATGCCTGACTCCCTATCCAGAACTGGACTAAGCAAGGATCTTGCATGCTGGTGGCATACAAGACTTTATGGTTGAACTCAATGACCTTAGACACCTTTTCCAACTTAAATGTTTCTGAGCGATGCTAAGACTTGATGAGGGCGTAGCCAGTGGCTCAGTATGCATGGATGGGTACCTAAATTCATTTTCCAGTTTCTCTGGGGGCTTTTTTTTTTTATTTTGTTGTTTTAACAATCTTTGAGAAGTCTTGGGTTTGTTTGGATGCAAAATAAGATTAAGAACAGACAGGATTTATTTTTTTCAGTATAGCTCCAGTCAAGAACTGAGTACAGATTACAGACATTCAGGTCTGTAGATTTAAAATAGTGTAGCACAAACAAGAGCGAGTAGATGGCAGACAGGAACCTGCAGAAACTTGAAAGACACTTTAGCACATAGAATATGCATTATTTGCACAAAGAGGGCGTTCACACCACCTCTGTCAGAAAACTTGGGCACAGTTGATAAGAAGTTAGAGGCATAGGTTTCCATTCAGTCAAAGAGATCCTACCAGGTGGTAATTCAGAGCACTTAAAATAGGTGTGTAGCGGAGACTTACACCCCCAGACTGATCAGCTAGACCAAAAATTATTTTCTTCTTCAGCACAGCAATAGTCCACAACCAGCATTCTAAATGACAGTAGAGCATCTGGGAAGAGCAACAGCAACCTGAGACACATGGATTGCTGTCTTGACCCTACAGTTCCTCTCTCTTGCAAATAAATCCCCACAGGCATGGAAGAAAGAAAGAACACACTAGCTTTTTTTCTGTGTTAGTCATGCCTTATCAAATGCAACCACCATCATCATCTTTTTCCCTCTGAGGTATTTGTTAGGTGAAGAACTATGTTATCAGAAAACAAGTAGAATTTGTTTCCAGGAAAGTGAAGTACTAAGTAGGGGTTCTTAGAGTGCAACAGTAAAGCTGAATTCACTTTGAAATACTCAGGTTACTAAGGCAGAAAATGAGATCCTTTTGATCACTCTTTGTACCTCAACCATAATAAAACGGAATTGAACACTATGCAAAGACAATTTGCTTCCACTATTAAGAACAAGAAAATCAGGGAAAATGTTGAAAAAAAAATCCTACTCTTATGGGGAGAAAAATAACTTGTAAAAGGGAAAAAAATAATGTAATTATGTAAGAGACGCTGAACATTAGGTGGAAACGGCAGACCCAAATCATGCCAAATTGCAATGATTCTGAAAAATGTGAACTATTGATCCAAATACTGGTGGGGAAGGATTATTATTCTCTTTCCCTCAGGCCTAGCATTCAGAGGTGAATAGGGATGTGAAGTAACTAGCTGAACAGTGAAAGGAGCAGGAGGAAACATCAGTCTGTGCGAAACACCGCTTCCATATTGATGTCAGAAAATATGTAGGCATAATTCACACAAAATACTCAAACACAGGACACCAAGATCACAAAGTAACAACTCTGAAAGCAACTCCGTCTTCACATCTGAAGTTTTTAAGATGGGAAGAACATAACTTACAGATATTTAATTTGAATTCTCTCACAATAAGTGTCAGGAACTGTATGGCCTCTCTGAGGGCTGCTGCATTATTTACTTCTTACTGTGCTCAAGAATATGTTGCTAGGGAAGAGGCAATACAGATAACACTACAATATCCTAAGACTAAGCCTCAGCAAGATCATGTTTCCGAGGAATAATGTTTCTGCCAAAAAGGAATTTAATGAGGTGACAGATTGCGAAGGATAATCTCCAGCCTTCCTGGCCAAGAATACAGAAATAATTCTCCAGGTGACCAAAGAATAGTTTCAACCAGGAACTAAAACATGATACAGAGTCACAACTTCTACAGAACTTGTTGGAAGGGCATGAAATCTCATGTGATTTACTCTGCCACTGCCACTTCAAAAGGCATGATTTTCCTGCAGTTTGATGCAGATCACCAGTGATTTACAGATATGAGGGACACTCTGCACCATCTCCAAGACGGTTGCATGTATAAATAGTCAAGCATGTAGTACAAGATTGACAATTTTTTTAGTCTGATACAGTACTGTGACTGACACTGCTTACGGTCACCCAGAAAGCTGTGTATTTGAATAAAATACCATCATGTAGCATACAAATTAGGTCACAGGTAAAATTAGATTGCAAATACAACAGTAACTATACAGATACAGTTACTTTTCACCATTACTGTAAAGGGACCTAAGCTAAATTATCATGGGGAATCTTCACAGAACACTTTCTATGACTTCTTCCTCAAAGGTGACTAAAATCCTTTTTCACTTAGTGAAACCAGGTATATCTTTGAATCTTACAGGGGAAACTCACAGGCATTAGGCAAGAAAGGACAACAATGAGAAGGGCTTATAAACAGCTTTTTTCCTGTAAACTTTGTCCATAAAAGAGAGGGCTTTCCTTTGACAGTTTTTTTTCTGTTAACTCACTGTGTCTCTAAGATGCAGCAATCTCTGCATTGACTGATTGCCAGAAGGTTTCCTCTGCCCACTCTAAACCCTGCTGGTCCTCATTTCAGCTTCATGTTCCTTCTTCAAAAGCAGAAAGCTTTCAGCACCTTGTCTTGCTTTAATTCTCCAAAATTTGCGAACATCTAAAGCCAACCCACCATCATAGTCAGTACACCTCCCACGAATCTCCCCCTTCTCCCAGCTATCCATTGGGTTTCCATGTCACTCATTAACTTCCAGAATGATTTTGCAGAAGTCCACAGCCAAAGGCACTATTTTAATGCAACTTTGTCACGAGGAGTGCTCATTCTACATCACTTCAGGGAAGCTGCCCGCAATTTTAGTGACTTCACGCACCTCATGAAAACCACAAATTGGATAGTTGTATGAAATTCATATATACTATTGTTATACGTTGTTTGCACTAAGCAATTTCAGGCAGAAATATGAAGCATCAATTTGATACACAATAAGTAAGGCATTTCAGCATTTCACTCAGACAGAGAAACACACCAAATGTATCATATGAGCATCACTGCTATCTGACTCATCTTAAGCTATGGGCTACTACAACTTACTCCTGAAAAGGCAAAATAGCAATGACTTTCTGTGAGGGTGAGATTTGACCAATCACTGCAAGGCAAAGCTGTTCAGCTCAGATACCTCTGTTTATATTGACCAAAGAGTTATTAAAATAATTTGTTGTCTTCTTTTTGTGTGTCTTTTCTGGCACCTAATACAGCTTTGAACAAGTACACAGCAATTTCTAAAACCATATGATGGTTTTATGTGAAGGCACAGAAGAGGCTGTTCAAAACTGTTAATGAAATGCTAATTTTCCACTAGCAGCGGATGTACCCAACGCAAGCCGTGTGTTTTAAAAAATGTTAAAAATTAAATAGTTCAAGTATATCAAATAAAAAGGTGGGGGAGGAACTCTTATTTGCTTAACTCTTTCAGGCTCTCTTTACATCCAGTGTTAGGAGTCAACATTTGCATCAGAGCATGAGGTTCACTTGTCCCCAGGCACTAGGAAAAAGAAGCTTCATGGATAGGTATTTCTCCTAAAAAACTTGTAGTATGACGAAATATAGTCTGACCAATGTTGTCATCTGTGTCAAGAAAGACTAACATTAAACAGCATGACAGTTCCTAAAGAGCAACTGCAGTGGAAAATGCAGAAATGAAGGAAAATCACTGAGTATGAATAAACAAAGCAGAAAGATAGTGATGTATGAAGAATTATTTGTCAGGAAATTGGCTAACTCTTTGGGATAATTATAGCTGCTGAGCAGAAGGGCTGAGCACCCCAGGCCCAGCTGATGTTCATCAGGGATCCTGGTGCTCTGTATCCCCAGTAAAGCAGCTTGTTGTTCGTAGGGCTTAAAGGAAAACAAACAATTCTCAGTATCTCTCTCCAGAAGTAGCAAATGCAAATTTTAAAATTAATTAGGACAAGATGAGTGTTTCCCAGCTTGAGAGATTTATATAAATATTTTAGGCCCTCTATCTGGCAAGTTTCAGGTGAAATGATGTAGCAGAAGAGCAAGGAAAGTAATGGCAGACCACAAAAGTGAGATTGTTCTAGCGCGAATGGAACTGCACGGCCCACACCCCAAGTTACTCCTTTCCCATAGGAAATAAGCACCTAAATTACATTTCATTGGTACTATAGACCTCTATATTCTCCACTGTATTTCCTCTCTTTACAGCTAGTATGGAGACAGAAGCAGACATGGCAGTGATTTGCCTTCTCAAGCATAATTACAGGCATGTCTATTCCTGTGTGCAAATTAGTTTACAGCTCTGCTGTGTGTTCTACAAGAGCAGACATTAATGGAAAACAGAATAATATTGAGTAAAAATAAAATTACTGAGAACATGGTAAATTACCCAAACGGTGTTGATGTGACAAAATTAAACAAGAGAGACATTGATTGACAGGTTTTAGTCAGATATTTATTCTAGGACATGACTAACAGCCAAATGTACATTTTGACAAGGATGTCAGTACAAAGATAAATTTTAAACTATAACTAGCTTTTATTTTGCTTCTTTAATTACTTTTCAAACAGTTCAGAAATAAAGATGTATTCATACTTCCAATAATGATGATCACAGGGACTTGTCCTATTTGGTGATATACTCCACAAACATGCTGAAGTTTATTTGACTAAGATCTAATTTAGATAACATGCTCTACAGCAAAAGTAACACAGCCATTTACTTTATTTTCTAGGAGCTGGCAGTGCCATGAGATGCTGTACTGCTCAAAACAATGCAATATCATGGGTCTGAAGTTAGGAACTTGAAAATAACGTTGGAATTTCCTCTTTTTCTCCTTTGCATTTTGCAAAAGACAGCACAAAAGCATGTGAGTTTCTTAAAAGCTTTGGAAACGCTGTGAGTCAAACATATCATGCGCCAGATAGACTGGCTTTCATTATAGCAAGTACAAATTAAAGTTTTTTCTCCTCTCTCTTCCTTTCATCGGGAATGGGCAATAATTTTCCCATTTGAGAAGTTGTCAGGGAAAGGTCGACTGCTGTTCAACTCAGTGAAGTGTTCTTGATTTCAAATGAGCGAGTTGAGCTTGTTAACTTATTCCTTGTTATTGACAGACTGAAATATACAATTATGATTCATGTCAAGTATTTCCAAACTATCTCCACTGTTGATTCAAGCTATTTGTATGGAGATCCCAAAATATCTCCTCTTCACCCCACTCGCCATCTTTCTGTCTTTACTTAACAGCTGTTGCAAATGACAGAAGTTCCATGGAGCAAAAGTTGCCAGCAGGCTTGGGTATTTTAAAAGTAGATGAGGCACAAGTTTATTCATGCTTCTTTTCTTGGATATAATAACCGTTGCCTGTACAAAATACTTCTGCATTTTATTATTTTAATAATTACTTGTATTAGTTGATTTTATACAAGTTTATTGTATAACTCTATGAATTATTTTCGAGTGTATATTTTGTCAGGGAAAGTATTCCTGTTTGTCCAGAGGTGTATTCCAATAATGATGAATTAAAAACACATCATATGAACATGTGTATTTTATTTTTCATTGTCAATAAATAAATTTCCCCCATAGTGATCATAAGAATAACTGACCTACTTCTACACTGAAAGATAAAGCTCTGAGCTTTAACAGTCTCCATCCTTCGGGAAAAACTTGTTCTGGTTTCATACATGGCGTTATTGCACCCATCGTGTGTTAAACTTAGTGTCGTGCCATTACATAAAGGAAGCAAAATGACTCACAAAAAGGCATCTTTGGTTCAAGAAGAATATAATTTTGAATTCTGAACAGCAGATTGATTTGGGTGACATTTTCCTGTGCTTCCTGCACTGTTTCGGGTACCACCTGCTCAAGCTCCTTGAGACCATTTCCATCATGGGTAGACAACCTGTTTTTCCAAACAATGGCTGCAACTATGAGGATGACTCCATCTCATTTCCAACTTCTTTGTACCCACCGTATCACACTTGAAGTAGTCACATCTTCTGGCAAAACTTGATCTTTTCCTATTTATTCCTAGAGAGTCTGCACCTTCAGCATAATACCTTTCATGAGTTAATAGACATTTAAAACAAGAATTGAACTGGAGCAGCACTTCAGGAACACAGCCCCAAAGCACACAAAGTTAAATTACCTAAAAAAGGACAGGAGGAAGGTAGAGTCTTTATTTCAGGAACAGAGAGAAAAATGAAGAGTCGATTTGGGGATCTTGGCCATCTTTCCCAGGCACAGCGGGCACAGAGGGCTTCATGTGAGCCCTGCTGAGTTCACACTGGAATCACCACATGCTGACACAATTATTACACCCACTTCTCGTGTCTATCCAATACCTCTGTGCTTCACTTTTAAGATGCTCTAACTAGGAAAGTCTATAAAAGCTGTTCTATTATATACTAATTAGTTCTGTGGACTTTCAAGAGAGGTTTTAAGTCGTAATGGATCATACCTGACTCCAAACTGAAATCTTGACGTGCAACTGGCAGCTAAACCTCATGATGAATCTGTGTTCTAGGAAGCATAGAATCGTGGTATCATTAAGGTGGGAAAAGACCTCCAAGATCATTGAGTCCAACCTTTGACTAAGTACAACCACGGCCACTGTCATACCCCAGACACTTCATGTATGGGCTAAACCAAGGTTCTTTTGCTCTGGGTAGATGCAAAGGAGAAATACCAAACAGATATTCTCGAGAGGTAAAAATCACACGGAAGTTTACTGGCAAAAATATAGAAAATCAAGGAACTTTGGCAGGAGAGTAAATCCAACACCAAATTCAGTATAAAACACTTATTATAACATTAGCATTTACTCATCATTTACTTAGCATTTACTTAGACCATTCAAACTAGAAACCTTTAAAACCTTAAGATATTATGTTACCCAAAAAGTTCCATGAAAAGAGAATTAGAAGAAGAAAGGGAGAGAGAGAGCAAGACAGATGAGATATGGAAAAACACACATACAGCTACCAACTGCTAGGGTTCCAGCACGGGTGAGATGGAAACGCCAGGAAGCTGCTGGGGTCCAGACAAATGGCAGCCTCCTGGTCACCCTCTTTTAAACCCTTGGCCCCAGCTGTGTGATTGATTGATTGATTGATTGATTGACAGCTCTGCCCAGTCTGGGGGGTCTGGAGGGTGCAGCAGGGCACTCCTTCACCTGTGCAGAGCCCAGTCTGCCCCTCCCACCAGACACAGACAAAGGCATTCCAAGATGTGTCGAGGCGTTGATCTAACCCGGTCTCCGACAGCCACTAAACCACAGTGTGAAGTGTCACCCCTCCTCGTTTTTCATCACCATCCCTCGCTCTCCAGGGATGGTGACTCCACCACTGCACTGGGAAGCCTGTGCTAGTGCTTAACCATTCTTTCAGTGAAGATATTTTTCCTAATATCCCACCTGAACCTCCTCTGTTGTAACTTTAAGTCATTTCTCTTAGAATCACAGAATATGCTGAGTTGGAAGGGACCTACGGGGATCACCTAATTTAACTCCTGGTCCTAAACAGGACACCCCAAAAATCCCACCCTATACCTGAGAGTGTTGTCCAAATGCTCTTGGAGCTCTGGCAGCCTTTGGGCTGTGCCCATTCCCTGGGGAGCCTGGGCAGTGCCCCAGCACCCTCTGGAGGAAGAATCTTTCCCTGATATCCAACTTAACCCTGCCCTGACACAGCTCCAGGCATTTCCTTGGGTCCTGTCCCTGGTCACAGAGAGCAGAGGTCAGAGCTGCCCCTCTGCTGCCGCTCGGGAGGATGTTGAAGAGCTCAGTGATGTCTCAGTCTCCTCTATGCATCTGAACAGACAAAGTGCCCTCAACTGCTCCTCAGGTGGCTCCTCCAGACCCTTCTTCCTCCTCGTGGCCCATCTCTAATAGTTCAGTATCTTTTTTATCTTGTGGCACCCAAAACTGCCCCCAGCACTCGAGGTGAGGTTGCCACAGTGCAGAGCAGAGCGGGACAATCCCCTCCATGCCCCGACCGGCCATGCCGGGCCTGGTGCCCCCAGGACAGGGATGTCCCTCCTGGCTGCCAGGGCACTGCTGACTCAGATCCAACTGGCCATGGACCAGGACCCCCAGGGCTCTTCCCACAGCTGCTTTCCAGCCTCTTGTTCCCCAGTCAATACACACAACCACGGTGTTTCTCTTGTCCCATCCTTTGTTCTCTGCGAGAAGAGACTGATCCTCCACCTAGCTACAACCTCCTTTCAGGAAGCTGTAGAGAGCAATAAGGTCTAAGCTGAGCCTTATTGGTTTTTTCCTAATTGATTTATGATTTTGACAACAGTAGCATTCCATGAGAATGAATTGAATTTATGTTCCAAAAAATTGTTCTACTGCTGTTACGGGGCAAATTCTTCGTTTGCCCTCTAGGTCTGTATAAGAAATGGAGAATTAGTGTTTCCTCTCTCCCTCTCTTCTGCGCACCACTTACTGTAATTCATTCACTAAACATTGTCATCTTTACTCCAGAATAAAGAAATCTTGCTAATTTATTCTGTCCTTGCATGGAAGTTGTTCAAGCAGTTTTGATCATCTTCCAGAATAATTTGTGAAAATTCTTTATATCGTTTATAGTTGTCTACATCCTTTACATATGGAGAGACCTGAGTTGCATTTCTGGTGTTGAAAATACCAGCACTCTTCGCAAGCATTTACCTTTCGAGGGTGATTATAATTTTTTCTTTTGTTCTTGATTCCTCTTTTAGCTATTCCTACAGTACTAACTGGTAATGTAAAAAATGCAAGTGAGATCATTGCAAACCAGGAAAATATCACAGCGTTCTGGCATTTAAAAACAAAAAAGTCATTCTTCTTAAGTTCTCTCATCTTTTTCATGATGTGAATGCTCTAATTGATGGAAATGTTTGATTATGGTAATATTTAATTAACTGACTTAGAAAAACTTTACACATAGACAGAGCCAAGTGTCACAGTGAGATAGAAGACAGTGGGTAATGGTGTCAGAGCAATACTGGAAGAAATCTTAGGTGTTTGGGAAATCCTGAAGAGAAAAGATATAATTAAGATAACTGTTAACTCTTCAGGATTAGGTTATGTTATCTCAAGCAAATTAAATACTTTAGTCTGAAAAAATGTTTTAATTTTTTCAACCTTTTAAATTTCCCATATCTTCATCTTCTCTCACTACACCCTCGTGAAACGCCCATCTGCCTGTATATTTCCTTACTCAACTCCTGTTCCTTCTAACCTTTCCATATCGTTTTGCAGAACAGTAGGATCATGATGTATATCTGCCATGTGTTTCGCCACCAAAAGAGGGAAGAGTCCAGATTGTGTTCTGAAAAATGAGGAAAAATGGGAGATTTAGGCTACAACTTCTGTCTACCTCAACATTTTAAAAGCCCTTGATACATGAGGGAGTTTAAAGATGGTACCTTGAGTCTGTTTCCAAGACAGTGTTAAAACCTTGCTCGAGGGGTATGTCAGTGGAGAGAATAAACTGAAACCCTCCAGTGCATGCTGTCCCAAAGGAAGAAAAGGAAACGTGAACCTTTAACCATGATTCATGGTGAGTATTGATGCCTCGTGGTCAGCCTCACTGGATTCCTAGCACACTTTTCAGCACCTGAGTGCCATTTCCTAAAATTCACATTTTGCTTGTGAAATCCTCTTTATTTATATTTTTTTTTTTTTTGTAATTCTCTTCACATCCAGGAATGGAAGCATGCGGGAATGCTGTCTGATATGTTCCTTTGTCAAACTGCAAAGGAGTCTGGACAATTGTTTGCTTTCCCTTTGGAAAGGGGAATTTCTCAACAGAGTTGTCCCGTTTCCAAATCCCGTAATAACAATCTCTTCTCATCAGAAAGGAAACATACCATTTGATTATTTCTACGTATAACGAAGATTATAGCAATATTGTTCCTTCACCTGTTTGCCAAATAGCACTGTAATTTTTAAAGGACAGAAAAGTTTTAGTCAAGTCTCCCATAATGTCCTTTGCATTTGGAGGTTTATTGTAGACCAGAGGAAATTTAATGTGAGGATGTCTTTTAAAATACCAGAAGACCTGGAAAAATAGTGAAATATACATAACTGTGGTACTTCTGAATCACTGGGAGACAATCTATCCAACACAATGTCTTTAATGACCATGAATTCTCAAGGATGCAAAGTTCTTCATTAATATTTAAATGGCACAGCAACTGGCTCACAAATATTCGTGTGTGACTTTATTATTTTTGATCCCACGTTATCCAAAGTTTTCATAGTGGGATGACATTATTAAGCTCTGAAGACCCCGCTGTGATTAGAAAAATGCAAAATAAAGCAAGCTTAGGCAATTTCTACTTGCTCTTTCATTATTAAACTTTTCCAGCTTAAGAAGATAAAAAAATAGCAGTTTGCTCTTGCACAATTCTTTTCGTCTGCAAAGCAAAATTTCCCCTAAAGCCAAAAGCTTCAGGATAATACTGTCAGCCAACACTTGCCCCACCGGGAAACACAAACAAGATAATTTATAAGTGCACTGGGTTTAAAACTCAGCAGGAAAATTAAGCCTACTCAAACTGCCCCATTTCGATAGTGGAGGAAAAATACCAGGAGAGATTATGAGCTGGAGTCACCATTTACTGAAGAAATAGCAATAAACACAATGATATTAATAAAGGATTGCATAAAAGAAAGAAGGGTTTACCCATGAATAGGTTTTTCACCACCAAAAGATGTCACCTGGCCCCCAGGGACAAAACCAAGGTGGCAGCTGTTCCCAGACAATCAACAACACCCATCTTTTCGGAACTCTTTTCTATTTCTCAAATGCACCTCTTCATCTGGAACAACGATCCAGGTTTCAGCAAATGCAAACACTTAGCGGTGTCTTGGATGAAAAAGCAGGATGAAGTTGCCTGTTCTCTGGCAACTATATGCTGGCATGTATAGAAATGGGATGAAAATAGATGTGATACCTTTTAAGCCTCTAAATTTGGCATTTGGTTTGTCTCAAACTTCCACCAAAATGAAGGAATAGGTGAGCTGGGCACGTGATTGTGTTGATATAAATTCAGAGTCTTCTCTATACTGTTCTTGCATGCAAATGTCAGACAAATTGCAGACCAAGTTGTGAAATATATGGATTTTAAGTACAAACTTTCCCTCTTCTACCAGTAGAGTGCTCTAGTTAATACCTTTTCTTTATACCCCCTGTGACTGTAGGGATTGCATTGCTGGATTCCTCGTAAGCTCATCGTTTTCACTGCCAGGCTGACATCTGAAAATCATCTGTGGAATTCCTTATCAGGCAATGGAAAGGTGGTGATGGGCATGCAGGTGTACCCCATAAGCCTTCCAGGCTGAAGGTGACCTCCTGGATGTGTGTCTGTGTCCCTTTGACCTAAAAGTCGCATTGTCAAATACATTTAAATCACAGAGCAGCTTCATCACGAATGTTGTGCTCCCTCAGTGTGCCCGTGGTCTCTCTGTGATGGCTGGACAGGTGCCAAGCTGGAATGCCAGAGGAATCGGGACAGGAAACACAGAGCCTAAAACAAAATGTCACAACGCACAGAGAAAGTGCAGCTGAGGGGTGAACGACACTATTCAGTCCCTACCGAGGGCTCTTGTTTCTAAAACTTTGTGCTTGAACTGAAGGGCACGCAACAGGAACTATTAAACCCCACCTTTCTTTAATGTCAGCCAGTACGGAGTAATGTATCTAAAGTAATTTGAAAGTGAAAAAGAAGAAAGGAATGAGAACAGAGGTTGGTAGACGGGAGACTGTGGGAATAAGTGTGTTCAAAGCAGAGCCTTCTTATCCAAATGAAGAGAAATGAGGAAGCAACAGCGAAGAGAGAAGTGCTGTGCTGCAGCCAGATCTACTTTGACTCAGCTTATTTTCTCCATCACTGCAGAGGGGGAGCTGCACCATCAATCACAGTCAGAATGACTTTTTCCTGTTAAATACACAACGTGTCAGGCAGGTAACTAAATGCAGAATTTGCTTCAGCGATGTATCTTAGGACAGGAATCCACATGCTAGGCATGACTTTCGCAATAAAACAATTACTCAGGTTCTCATGGCTTCGAACGAAGCTTTGAGGGCAATTTCCCGACAGCCATTCACCAAGCCCAAATGAGCTGAAACTTAGTGGGAAAGTGTTGGCAAGGGTGACTGATTGAAACAATACACCTCCAATAACCTCAAAGGTGTCCCATTAGAATAAATTAATGCACTAATTAATAATGTGCAGAACAGTCCCTGAGCCAGTATTTGCTGACTGACTTCCATGCAAAACTTCCTTCACATCCTGGAATGAAGAGTGTGTCATTTGTTGCCGGCAGCAGGCGTCAGCTGTTGTGAAAGTCCTTTTCTGAGTGATTCATCTGTGCAGCTTGGAGCAGGACTTTTGCGCTGATTGAAGCTTGAAGTGCTGAGCTCGAAGAGGTGGGATTGTTCTGGGAGATCCCTCTGCAGGAAGTAGGAGGGAAGAAAGGTGTTATAATGCAAATTTTCTTTAGAGTTTTGCAAATCCCTGCTACAGGGATTTTGTTTTTCAAGGGTTTCTCTTTCACTTGTAGCTCTATTTGTTAAATTCGATGTCTTCAAGCCAGGATTTTCCTATGCAACAAATCTCAGGCTGATTCTTGAATAATAAGAGGATTTCTTATTTCTTCCAGCAAAGATGCAGAACCAATACAAAAGTTCCAAACACGTTTCTTATATTCGGTGACCAGTATAGTCTCAGGAATAATTCCGTGGTGGTGAATTGTCCTCCTTTGATAACATTTGCAAGACTATGCATTGTGTAGAAAATGCTGATACAGAATTTGGAACCTCTTCACAGGGACTTCTTGAAACATTCCTCTGCAATGTATTACTTCCAGCAGCAAATTCAAACTACACAGGGTTTTCAAAAATGGTTTTTAATATTATCAGTGAGATCATAATTTAATAATTATTTCGCTCAGCACGGAGCACCTCCAAGTGCCTTTATAAAGGAGAAGCTCTGTTCTGTATGATCATAGATAATTTTGCCCTCAAAATAATGGTGAAAACAACATCTAATATCTATTCAAAAGAATCCTCAGGTATTTCTTGTATCCAGAAAATGCAAGCAAGAAAAAATTTTTACTCCATTCCAGATGTTCTTCAGGTGCACTAAAAATCCGCTTTCATTTGAGAGATAGTAAAAGCATCAAGATCATCATTCCTATAATATTTTTCTCTTAGTCTTTCAAAACACTCATGAAATGTCTTACAGGGATTTTTATTTCCACATCTGAATGTAAACTCACACAAATAGATTTAATTTTGCAAAGACTGACTTTCCAGACAGTCCACTTCCTGCTTAGTGAAATGACTTAATTGTTTTATTTTTATGAAGTATATCACCTTAAAAATAAAATATATGTCACAAACAACTTTGCCTTCATTTCAAGTAAAACCTCAAAATGGAGTTTCCAGTACTTGCACTGATGGTCTTCATATTGCATTTGCAAGCATCTTGGACTGGACATGGCACATAATTTATGGCTGACGAAGCCATAGTCAATCTCATGGGATGAATATAGCTCCAGTACATATGCATCTGCCTTCATTTAAAAATTGTTAGGCTTTAAGGTGCAGGGTTGTTATCGGCAACTTGTTCCTTCCTTCTCACCCTACTACAAGATATTCATGCTCTGAGGGGGGCTTGAGAGAGGGGACATCCTAAAGTTCTGAACATCTTGTGCCGCCAGCGTACTTGTCGAAAAATGCACTTCTTAAGAACGAACACGGAAATTCATACCACAAGAATTTCTTCCAACATTTTGGGTCCAAAATGTAATTTTACTTGCTTGTTTATTTGCATGTGCCATTGATGTGGTGGGCTGAACATTGAAGCAAAAGGGAAAACAGCTGGTTTTGCTGTCACCAATAATTTTGAAACTGATGAAATGCATATCTGCCTTGCCTTCCCACTCCATCCCTTTAAATGGAAGAAGGACACAAGAAAAAGAAAAAGAATAAATTTAAAAATCCCTCTTTCTTACGAAGTCTACGTTATATAATAGATCTCTTTTATAATAGTTCTGTTTAAAATCTGTGTCAAAGACAGCACGGATATAAAACAAGGCCTCAAATGTCATCCTACTTACCAAACTCAACTAACTTTTGCAAAAAAGTTTCATTAGATGGGTTATATTAGAAGCTGGACTTCGACATCCTTGAGTGAGCCCAAATTCTGACATACTTCACAAATTGTAACATTTTTATTACACACAATGTAATATTGGTGAAAAAGAGAGCTGAAGCTAGTGTAGTACTGGAGATGAGAAGTATGCAACCAAGACATCCAGAACACGTTTTCATTGAAGGAAAAGGGTGAAATTCTGCACCAAAGAAAATGGCAGCTAATTATTGATGTAAATGCCATTTCTTTTCTCCATATGTAATCTGTCAGTTTCTTTAATGATTAAAAAAAACCCTAATGACAATATAACATTTGAGGTAGTATTTAAAGGTGTTTTGGTTACCTTTTGTTTCTTTTTACATTCTTTTGGCCATTTTTTCTCTGCTTTTTCTCTCTTTTTTTTTTTTTTTTTGTTAAATCTGAAATATTTGAATATAAAAAGCATAATGAAAATAATGATTCTGGGTTTCTCAAAGCTGGGTTCATATTTCCCTGTTTGATGAAAAGTTCTGTAACAAAATCACAAAGTCAGAGAGATGAAAAAGGATTATTAAAAAGTCCAAATGTGGATTTTAAAGTTCCAGAATGTTCACACTCTCAGACATAATCAACTAAATAATTTAACTTAGGAAACCTAATATACTTTTTTCCACTTCTGTATTTTCTGAAAGGTATATCAAAGATGAAACAAAATTTAAAAAAAAAAAGTCTTATTTTGAGTGTAAGAGAAAAAAAAAGGGAGAGAACAAGGGAATTTGTGCAGGAATAATTAATGAGAATGCTAAATAGTCTGTACCAACCTACTGCAGCGTATTCATTTAGAGAGGCACAAGGTCAGCTTTATTTACATTTGGCTTGCAAAAATGAGAGGAGAATTACCCATACAAACACAAGCTGATGACATGAATATGTTCAAGAATTGACTTACGACTGTAAAAAATAGTTGCAATCTTATTTCGAAGTGTCTCATCCTGGTCCTTCTTCTCTGGGACACTGATTATAAAATATTTCCACAGGCAGCACTGTATTTCCATTTTTAAATTCTTCAAGAGATTTTTCCGCCTCATGTTGATACTCATCTTTTCTGATCACTCTGCTTTAGATTGCAATCAAGAAAAAAATGAAGATTTCCTTGCAAAAAAAGGCCCTGTGTAAGGTACACATGCGAAGGACAATAGCACTTAAGAGAAATGAATGAGAATCAGACATCATTTGCTCAAGGAGGCTTTTAAAATCTCCACTTAGGACTGTCACCTTGACAAACTGTGTTCCAAGTTCAGAGATTTTTATGTAGTCAGGTCTCCTATAATGAGACTTTCGCAGCCATTTTAAAGAACTGGAGTAAATTACTCACTTTTCCCCTTACAAAACACAGCTGGAAAATGGTAGTGACTCTTTTGGTATGGATCCCATTAACTAAATTCTTATTTTGGTAAAAAAAATTATTACTCCAATTGCTAATTACGCCTTTTGCAGCTTTTTTTGTGGATATACTCATTGCACATATTTTACTTTGATTTTCCTATTGTAAATGCCAAAGTTAGTATTTCAGGTTTCCATTAACTACAAGTGGCTCATGTTTACGTTAAAGGCACACCTTCTGTACAATTTAGCACCTATTTTAGCCTTTGTTTTTTTGTTTGAATAATACATAACCTCTGGGGAGCAATTAGCTACTTCTTACTGACTGCTTCGTAATGAACCAGGTTTTTGACAACTTGGTTGGTGACCTGTTAGGAAATTTCTTTAACTTCATTTTAATGGTAACCAAAACTATTAATTTTTTTTCCTTCTCTGCTTCAGGCTATTTCTTTTAACACATTTAATACATTTCAGCAAAGTCAGAAGACTGAATGTTTGAAGAACTTCAGGGTTTTTACAAAGATGAGTGAATGCGTGGGATTTTTGTGTGTTTTTTAAAATCCGTGATTTATAAAACGTGCATTTACGTGTATTTCATAAAATTCATATGTTAGAAGAAGCTTTTATGATCTTCACAGCCTTTGAAGGACGTGCTTGGCACTGCCTGAGATAAGGTTAAGGTGGCGTAGGTCTTATTACACAGAATTTCTGTAAGTTAAATAGCAGCTTCCCGGGAGCTGAAGCAATCAACAGCAATGTTGGATAAGAAAAACTCTTGCTACTGGCGTGGAAATAAATGGAGATCTGTGGTACAATGGTGGCTTTTCCCCCTGGATTCAGCTCAAAAGCTGGCAATACCCTATCAAAAACCACTGGTACTGCACCTGCTTTGGCACTGGGAATCAGCATCGCTTGTGTGCACAGGAGATGGAGGTGTGTTATAATATCCACTTAATTTAGATGATGATGATTGTTGTCGTTATAATAATTATTATAATTAAAAATTTATTTTTAAAAGAAAAAAGTTGCTGGAAACAGCGATTTTGAAATTTTCCCCTGTGTTTGCTGTTTCTGACCAGGGAAGCAGGCAAGTCATGGCACCACGCTACCTTTCACCAGAAGGAAAAAAATCACCACTTACACGACAAAGAATGTAGGGGGAAAAAGAGCATTAAGTCTGTGCTAATTTTTGTCAGAAGGATGAATTAACCACAGGCCTCCTGGCCAGTAACATGGGACTTTATCATCTTGGAGGTCTTTCCCAACCTTAATGCTTCTGTGATTTCTTTGCCTTCTCCTCCCTTCTCCGCTTTATTAAGTACAATGTTCTTCCTTGCCTAAGCAACCCTCACCGCAGCTTCCAGCTAATCCCTTACATAAACGTCTTCACTTCCTCGTCTCCTGCTTCCCATGGCAAACAGATCTTGAGAAAAATTTCACTCAGACCCACTGTAACCTTTTTATAAGTGGTATCATGAGGGCAGGCATGGCATCACATGAGTTACAGGAAGGGGGACGCTACTAAAGTTGATAAATTGATGTGTTGAACGGCCACTTCAGTGTGTGGCTTTCTTACAGCTTATCCCACGCAGCTTTTCAGCAGACTTTTTTTATACCCGTACACTGCTACTTCCATGCTTTGTTTTTCCTAAATGTCATGTCCTCTGCCATAATTTCAGCGGTTCTATTAAATTGCTTTGACTTAGCAACCAACCTGAAATATGGAAGTAGAGTCAGAAAATATAACTTTATGTGCTTTGATAGCTCATTAAAAGTTAACGTAATTTACAACTAAAAAAGTAAGTACTATTCAGTAAAAGCATTTTTAGGGAGCCACACAAGGAAAGAAGAGAGCTGGAGCTGCTGAAAGAGAGCCTTTTTTTGTCTCACAGTGGTATAATTCAAGATTTGTACGAAATTCAGTGAAAAGCACGATTAAAAATCGCTGTGATAAAGTATGAATATTTAGGTAATCAAGACAAAACACAAATCAAGTATGTTTATAAAAACAATGAGCTGCATAACTGTAATTCCTTGCAAAATAAACAAGTGCCCTGTCTCTTAAAAAGAAAAAAATGACAGATGGAAAGGGGAGAAACCCTAGAGTGACTACTTCCTAAGAAAAGATCTGACAAATAAACTTGCTAAAATAATGGGACACTACATGAGACATAAATAACACTTGACCCAGAAAGCTGTGGTGAACGAGATTGTGAATAAACCCCTGCACTGAGCCTTCCCTTTGACCATTCTGAGGGTAGAAATTGTTACTTACTTTGCATTTCTGACTGCGTTATTAGTGGAAGAAATCTATTTACTCAAGCTTTGCCAAGTGTTCAGGTAGTCTTAGTTTCTTACTATCTTCTCTCAGCTGAGAAGCACACCAGCACCTCCACTCACCTTTAATTGGACTGTATCTAGTCTTTGTAAATGATCCTGAAAACCATAATAACAACAGTGTTTCTGGTAAGAAATTGTGCGAGCTGAGGTACAGCAAGGGTACTGGCAGTGTAGTCCACTCAGGTAATTCAGAAAGCTAGGGCACTTCCTTCAAACCGTGGTAACAGCACTGAAGACTTCCCAGAATTGTTCCTAGAACTGACAAGAAGCATGGTTAAAATAGCAGCGACCCAAGCCATTGTGAATATTGTTTGTCCAATGTACAAGCACATCAGCTTTGTTTTATGCATTTTAAAGGAGTAGCCACGTGTTTAAAGAAAGATCCAACAGTGCAGGATGGCTTTAATAACTCTACGAGGCTTTAATAACCCCACAGACAGGGACAGAATCAGTACCCCTGCCCTGTGGGAAACTCATTCCACAGTGCTCCCAGTTAAAGGGCTGACAAAACCAGCCCTTTGGGAGAGCTTTTGTCCTTTGGTGTAGCCTCAAGATCAGTGCCTTCCTCTGTTTCCTTCTAGGAAAGTAACTGGAAAAATGAAGTAGCATTAAGGGCATCCAAACCAAAACTCAAAGCACCACTCTGGGGAGGTCTCAGCATACCCCTCCTCTCTATAAAGTATTCAAAGGAATTCTGGTCCCAGATATCTCCAGATGCTGCGCACAGCCAGCAATTCTGGGCTGACTTGGAAAGTTTATGCCTAATGTTGCCTGGCATTAACATTTTTTACATCTCCTGACTTGCTAGAAAAACAAGATTACGCCGAACATTTGTTACCTGGAGTCAATGAGGATATTACTTGGTCACACAAGGGCAAATCCTCTCATTTCAATTCTGACAAGGAAATGGATTAAGGTCTTTATCTTCACAGAGTGAAACACAAATATTTAATACCGGTTTTCATGTTATCATCTCACACGCATGGCTTTTTGAGATCAGTCACCAGGATAAAAATAAAAAGGATGTACCCACGAATGAGAATAAATATTCAGGTTGCTTCATGAATACGGACAGCAATGACAAGAAGGAGACATCAAAAGCCCCACAAGATTTTCTGTCTTCAATAATTTAATTTTACAGCAAAGTCAGTCAGTGGTTGGAAAATAGCAGGTTCGAATGCTGTAGACTGAGCAAAGGAAAAATGTCTCCTACTATTTTGTTCATTATCAAACATAGATTTTACAGACGGTTTCAAAGTTTACAGGGTTTCCATGAGAANTGTTATTAAACACATATTTTACGGTGCAAATCAGGTTTACAGATGGTTTCACAAGTTTACAGGGTTTCCATGAGAAGAGGAGCCCCAACTTTCCACACTGATAGATTTTTCTAAATATTCTTCAGTGTTTCAATGAATCTTTAGGTGCTACAAAACTTTCCCGTGTATGATCTTAGTTTATTGACTTTTCCTTGAAGTCAGAAAGTTGACTTTGCAAAAAATATAGAAGCCTAAAGTAACTGATGATGCCTAAGAGAGAAGAAAAATGTCACATCAGTCATAAATGGCCAGCTGGCACTGAGCAAAGCAGTGACAATGCCAAATGTAGCTGTTGGGCGTTCTCAGTTTGATCTGGAAATGTTAATTCCTGTGTTTGTACTTTAAGGACCACCCTGTCTCACGGTAAAAGGAAGTCCAGTGCTACAACATCCATAAAAAAGGTATAAAATAATCTCGAGACCTGTTCAGTTAATACTGAGGGCTTCAGAATGAAGACTGAGCTATGTTCTGAAAAGCACTACTTCCATATGGGACAAAAAAAAGGAACAGAAGAAAATAGATTATGAAGGCATGAGCAGAACTCTCCAATGAATTACAGTAAAATTTTTATTTTTAATTACAGTAAAAATTCAATTGACACAAGTAAGAATTGGCCAAAATACCCATAAATTTAGAATTCTGGCTTCCTAACCTGAGAGACAGAAAAACATTTCAAGAAACCATCAAGATCTTTGCCCAGAGAAGTTGTGGCTGCCCCATCCCTGGAAGTGTTCAATTTGAATTCTATTTAAATCAATAAATTATATTGATTGTGATGATAAACAGTAGGAAATATAGCGTGGGGTTTCCCAGGTAAGCATTTTCCCTCAACTATATCAGATGAAAGATACTGTAAACTAAGTGCTGAATGAATACAGCAACCTGACTGTAATATTAATTGCAGGTGCAGGTGAACCACAGGTGAAGTGCTGTTATCATATTAACGAGATAGATAATCATGATCTGTTTCTTTCACAAGACTTCCAGGTATGGAAATGTAAACCTGGATTGAGAAATAACTGTGAAAAACCAATTTCCCTCTTTTATGATTATTTTCAATTCTGTACCTACTGTGGCCACACTTTGTAATTTTGCCGTCATTTGCGGTGATTTTTGTAATTTCTTTCAGCTATTCCACAGATTATTCCATCACCCAATATGATATTTTTAGTGCACACAGAACCTTGGTAGCTAAGCAACAAAAAAATTGAGGAAATCGAGGGCTTGATGTTGTCTCAAAATGATCATATTCTATGCTTCATAGGTGTTTGAAATGGACCCTGCTCATTAAACCGAGCCAGATTTTTGCTGGGTGACCAAGCTATCTTCATTCAGCTGATGGGCTTGGTGTTAAAAATGTTGCAGCTTCGTGTTTTGGAAGTGGAGCTGAATGTTTATTCCACACCCTGGCTGTCTCTCTGCACAGTCCCTGGTTCCCTTTCAGCCTCCCTGGGAAATGAAGTTTCCCTGGAGGGGGGTGATGTGGTGAAGTCTTGCACTTCTCAAGCCTTGCATCCCACCTTGAGGGAGCTGCCACCAGCAAAGATTAAATTAAATATTAAAGAGCTGTTTCTAAAAATGATGATCATGAATCTCTAGCGATATAGAAAGTGACTTTCCATTGTCTCAGCCAGTGGAATTTATAAAAACATATTATGTAAATATGTCAGGGTTAAGTCCTGCTTAAGAGGAAGAAGAAGGACTTAAGTCTCCTTCAGCTCTAAATATCTACCAATAGCATGTAAATCTAGAGTGACTTTTTATATTAATCTTAAAATTTGATCTTAATCAAGTACTTAGACAGAATGATATATTTTACTTATATGGAAGATTGGACTTCTTTTTTTTCATGCCATAAAAGTATTTCCTTTTCTTAAAACCAACCATCAGGCTGTTTTTAAGAGTTTATAAGAGCTCTCTTTCTAGGTACATATTACAAATACGAATAATTCAGATTGTTTGGGAGAAATCTGTATGAAATTCATGGCCAAAGACTGAAAATCCTGACTAAAGATAACCATTGTAGTCCATGTGCCAACAATACCATCAGTTTGTGCATTACACTTTCACCCTGGATTGCAAATAATCTCATGATCACGAGATTTGCTGGTCACGAAACTGCCTTAAAAGCATTTTCCATTTTCTTCAATTTTAGCTGCTTCTGACATCCACTAAAATGGATATTAATTCTGTTACTGACAGAAATATTGCCTATAATTTATTTGATAGAAACAGAATGAAAGAATCTTTTTATTCTTTTTTATGTATGTGTACATTTAAAGACCTGCAATATTTATTTATAGCTTGTCAAGAAACAGTAGTTAGCAAAGTAGGTGTGGATTACTAGAAGATGACACTGTATAATACAACATGAGCTTTTAGACAATATTTGTTGTCAGATGCTTTTCTACCTTGCCCACTCATAAAAAGTATATTTTAGAGAACTGAGACATTCTTGAGCTGTGTATTATCTATTCCTGTTTTTTTTTGAGAACACAGTCAAAATGTCTCAAAAATTGTTGAAGCCTTCACTTTCTACAATAATTCTCTATTACATGCCAAGCTAATACACATTTTAATTTTCATTTTATCTATGAATATCTGAGCTATTTTTTTACTTCAATCACATATTTAACCTCTCCCTATTTTGGGACTGTTCCACTGACTTTAGGTTGGATATCAGCGAAAGGTTCTTCCCCCAGAGGGTGCTGGGGCACTGAACAGGGAATGGGCACAGCCCCAAGGCTGCCAGAGCTCCAGGAGCATTTGGACAACACTCTCAGGGATGCACAGGGTGGGATTGTTGGGGTGTCTGTGCAGGGCCAGGGGCTGGACTGGATGATCCTGGTGGGTCCATCCCAACACAGGATATTCTGTGATTCCGTCATTCTCGCGGTCCGAAATCCCTCCAGGAGTTTGCTACAGACCCCTAAGAGGAGCGCTCAGGCTTTGTGAGGTGTTGATCAAAATGTCAATTATAAGAGTTAATACGGGGAAGGAAAAGGGACACAACAGAAATAACATCCCTTCAGACAGCAGGGACCTCCAGCTTTGCAACACTCAGTGCGCCCGGGGCAGGACGTGTGTTCGGTGCAGATCCTGCTCGTGCCTAGAGGTGCTGGCACCGTGGGCTCCAGGGCTCGTATGAAAGAGTTTCTTTGTAGTAGACAGTGATGTCAATTTGCTCCCTAAAGTAAAAGGCTGTTGCTAAGAAAACTTGGCTGCCTCCCTTCCTGACTCAGGGAAGGGTGAGCTGGCTGTGTCCCGAGGCCAGGGGGATGCGCTGCTGCCGGGGATTGCAGTCCAAGGATTGCAAACTCCCCGGTGTGTGAAGGGCCATCATGGGACCTGTACAACTGCAAACATCATCTTAAGGCACAGCAGCCACAACAGAGGCTGGGTAAAACACTGTCACAGAGCCCAAGCTGAAAACCTGCAGAGTCGGACTCTGATAAGCAGGTCAGGGGAACTCAGCTTTGCAATTCAGAGAGACTATTTCTCCACCGAGTGCTACAAAATCAGATTCTTTTATACAAAATAACAGGAGCACACCATAACTAAGATAGACTTTTAAACACCCCCACCAAAACCAACCAATGCAAAACAGGTAAACAAAGCTAAAACAAAACAAACAAACCCAAAAACTTAAGTTCATTCCCGTCTTCTCATCCAAAGTTCCCTGATGTGAACTCCAAAAGCATTCACTGTCAGTGCCAAAATAACTTGGCACTAGGGGCTCACTGCAATACACCCACACCTCTTAGTCTATACCAGGCTAAATCTAAGGTTATTTAGGACAATCAATACAAAATTTCCTTCTTTATCAGAGAGCAGTGTGATATTCTAGTGTTACCAGTCTGTGTTAAAAGATATCTCTTCAAGCAAGAACACCCAAAAGCATCTTGCTTAAAGCAGCTCAGTAGCCTTGGAATCCTCAACAAAACTAATTCATACTAATCCTCTTCTCGGACATAATCTACAGAGTTGCATGGGTGGAGACAGAATGTTAGATAATGACAATTTACATCTAATACTTTTTAAAGTCAATTTAAAAGAAAGCAGACCACAAGAAATTATAGAGTTTATGCAGCCTAAAAACCCAAACGAACAGGAAATCATCAACAAAATAATTTTGGCAAAAAAAGATAAATTCCTGTATTTCCCAAAAATAACTTGGAAAAAAGCAGGGACACTAAAACACTGCAACGATCCACATACTCTTTTCTGTAAATAGCATGTGAGCAAATATTTTCAAACTCCTTTTTGAGCCAGCACTGCTGATGGCACATCCGTCTTTTAGGTACTGATTCCTGGCTTCGAGGTGGTGTAAAACAGGCAGTTCAGCCAGGTTAAACATACACAAGTACTGCATCTCCCTTATAAATGTGAATAGGTATGTTTGGTAACAAATATTAATTATAGAGAGCACTCACCGCACGCATTTCTGCAAGTTAAGAACCAAATGCCATCAAAATAAATTATTTTATACCTGCTAAATACAGTCAGTAAGAAGCAGTTGGCAAGAAGTATCCAGATGGATTGTTTGCCATAAGTAAAGAGAAAGGAGATTAATTCTTCTGCAAGAACACTGACCATTTTGCAGCTTTTATTCTTCCATCTCTTTATAGGATAAATTGTGGGAAGATCAGGTTTATTTACTGGCATTATTGAAAGCGTTCAGCTGAAAATCTGCAACATAGAACCAGAAAATATGTTGTTTCTGAAATTGAAAACAAATCACATTTCAGACAATAACCCAATAAACAGGAACAAAATTACTTGAACTGTGGGCTGCAATCGACAGTGATTTACATAAAAGGGCAGATAAAAATATCAAGCCATCAGATGCATGGATGACCACTCACAAGCAACAAATCTGAGATCTGTGTTTCATGCTAATTGATACATTTTTATTGGACAGCTTGTCAGAAAAGTGACAGAGATATGTGGGCAACCACAAATGAAAAACCTAATTTTCGAAGAATGCTTAGCAGCATTTAGAATTTATTTCAGTACAATAACAACCTCAGTAGCTGAGAAGACCCGGGAACAGATGGCTTTGGGACCTTAGAGCACATTTCATAGCATTATCTTTGAGTAATTTAATTAAGCAGCTACTATTCCTTGCAGTAGAGCTTATTAGAGGAATCCAGGCACAGTGAGGTGGCATCTCTCTGCTTCCCTGCTGACACTCTGGCTCGGTTCAGAAGGGTGGACCAGAGAAGAGCAAGACATTTTCTCTCTCTCTCTCCCTTTTCCTGCTACCCATATGAAGGGAATGAAAGGAAGGTGCACAAAGACAGAAAGGCTGTGAAAATGCTTCCTGAGTGTGCAGGAGACCGCATGGAAACACAGAATGGCTGTGTAAAATACAGGTGAACAAAGTCAGAGACATCACTTCACTCTGAGAGGCAAGAAAACAGAGGACAAAGAGATGACTTGAAGGACTTCTCAGAAGAACATGCAAATCACCCCTTTCAAACTGGAAATACTCAATTTCCAGGCAAGAATAGATGTTTGTTAATAGGTAAGGGCTCTTTCAAATATATGAAAGGTCTAGACATGCAAATGTTCGTAAAACCATAAAATGAAACCTTGTCTCCACTGTATCAGACAGGGCTCTGCCGTGTTCCACCTGCTGACATGGAACAGACCTTTCTCCTGTTGACCTTAAATCACTTGTTCATCCAGCCCTGGGAATAGCAGAGGGAATCCAATCTGCACTCGATTCACAAAGCTTGAGCATCACAGAGACAGCATTTCTTTCCCTTGTGCTCCCTCAGCTTCCCACCTTCTGGCATCGTTCCCGACAGGAATTGCCACTGGAATGGCACCTTTTGGTGCTCACGTGGTACAGGTAACTCCATTAGGAAAGGCATCAGTAAAAGAGAAAAGTCCATTTACCCCTTTTCCCACTGCTGATTTACTGGACTACTTTCAACCTGAGCAAGTTTTAAGGGAAGCTGTGAGTGGAAAGTGATTTCCATAGATTATTTTTCAAAGAAAGTGATTTTAGACAGCAGGAGGAAATGATGAATCTTGCATGCAATTTGCCCTCCTATGCCAGAAATAATGAAAACTAGGACAAGCTGTTCCACAGAAGGATTAGACACTTATCCAAGATTGGAAAACTGTCAGTATCTGTAAACATTTTCAAAAGTTTACACCACACCTGGGAATCTGACTCTTTCGAGCCATTTTCGGCAGATACGCTCCTTTTCTTAGAATCCTTTGAAAAGGCCTAGGAGCTTCTATTTCCGTAATTTGTGGGGGTTTTGCAACAAAATTATTAAAATGTTAAAATGCATATCAGCAAATAAAATGCGGGAACAAAAGAGAAGACCTCACTTTACTGAGAGTGTTACACTTATATCTTGGCAATATTTTCAACAGATCAAGAGAGCAAATGTATTGGGTGTAGGTGGCGGGGTTTTGGCAGCAGAGGAGGTGTGTGAGGGGAGAGCTCTGTGCAAGAATGCCAGGGACTGCCGTGGGAAGGACACAGACAGCTGCAGACACTCCCAGATGCTTTCTGCCGGCTCCACAACAGCCCCACGAATTACGGAAATTTATGGGGCTGCTGTGGAGCCGGCTGCACCACAGGCCCCGGCTGATCCCATCAGTGAAGCTGGTGGCACCTCCGAGAAAAATATATTTAAGAAAGGGCAGAACTGTGCCCAGGAATTGAGAGACAAGGGGGAAAAAAGAAAAAAAGAGTATAAGAATCAGCCCTACAACACCAAGGTGAGAAAAGAAGGGAGGAGGTGCTCCAGGTGCCAGAGCCAGTGTTTTAATTAATTTAGGTAGTTTTTCCCAAATCGAGTCTGTTTTGACCATGATCATAACTGGCAAGTGATGCCCCTGTCTTTATTTTGACCCACAAGCTTTTTTGACTTGTACTTCCTGCCTGTCCTGCTGAGGAGAGGCTGTGGGAGAGCAGCTGGGTGGGAACCAGCAATATGTCCAGGTCAGTTCCCCAGAGTGAGAAATGTTCTTTTCCTAGGGAGTCCTTTTCTTTTATGGTCCTTCTGCATGTGTCACTACTGCCTGGGATTCCTTGGGTGTCTTTACCCGTGTTGCAAGTGCAGTATGCACCAGAGTGAGCCATAATCTTTCCAGCTCGTGTAATGAAGGCAGCGAAGAAACGTCAGATTCAGTTCTGTGTGTATTGACAGCCAGAAAATTATCATTTCAGAATATTAACATTAAAAGCCAAAAATCTCTTTGTAATTCGACAGAATTTTTATCCTGTTGTTACTAATGCTAGTTGATATTTGCAATTTGCTGTGTAGCAACACTCAGGCAGAACACAGCTCTGCCATGGCCCTCAGGCGAGTTTCACAGCTGACCATGTGTTATGCCTGTTGAAAAGAACAGTAGTTTTGCCAGGAAAACAAAGCAAGAATGAGTCTGGCCAGCATTCAAAACACTCAAATCTCAGAGCAATTTTTTGCGGACAGGTTGCGGCAAAAAAAAACCCTCAAGACAACTTTGCACTTTCTAAAGTAGTTACTCCAAATTTTCCATCCTAGCAGACGTAGTGAGTCAAAACCGATATAAAGATCTCCATATGAAAGGTCAGCAAGCCTGCAATCACCACAAAGCTCTGCATAGGCTGGATTTTCCTTCTACATTTCTTCTGACACAGGTTTTAGGAGCTAAGTCTTTATACACAGCTGCATCTTACAACAAGAAGGCACTACTCACTGTAAAAATAAAAATTATTTTGCTAGTAATGGCTTCAAAATACAGCCATTTTTTAACTACTAGGATTTCTAGATCAACCCTGCATTATTCTGCAGGTAGACTCTTGGGTTTGGTGCATATGGTTTTTGCAAAGCAACAGGTAAAATGCGTACTTTATTCGAATATAAAATGTATCTGTGAGTTTTTAAAAATTTTAATGTAGCAATTTAGCAGAGGTGCTCAAGATAATTTTTTTTCTTATTGTAAAAACATTCCATGGTCGTAGCCACAGTAGTGAGGAGAGTCAATGTCCTCACAAGCTTCAGTGGTTGTTTTGCGTAGGCAGACTTGAACCACAAAAGGTGTGGTAACATTGTGGATCATGAAAAGACGCTGAGTTTGTAGAGGCTCTGCCTTAATAATTCAAATCTCTATGGGCAATGCATTTTGCACCTCCTACCTGTGGAGAGCGGCCAGGCTTTTAAAAATCTCATGCTAAAAGTATAGCAACCAATAAAAAAGAGTTGCGGGACCGGTTTTCCGGTTCAAGTGTCATGAAAATATCTGGGGTGAAAAAGTGTAATTCGCAACTTTTTGTGGGCAAAAAACTGAGGGGCACATGTTGAAAGGTCATCAGCAGGCCTCAACAAGAGGTGGTCATTGGGCCTGCTAATGTCAGCTAGTGTCCCAGCATGTGGAGAAATTACTCGGTGATTTCTTCTGAACAAACTGTCCCCTGAAGTACTGATTGTTTTTTACCGGAATCCTGTTGTTTCAGCCCGGAAGAAACAGTCAAATGAGTGGCATGAGCCAAATGTCAGTTCTGACAAATATATTCCACCTGTCAGATTTCTAGTGCAGTCTGAAATCAAGTTATTTGGTTCCTGTATCCAAGTGCTAATCAACTCGCATCTCTGAAGCAACTTCTGCTCAAAGTAAGGAGAAACAATCTTATTTGGCTGATATGTTGGGTTTGCTTGCCATGTATTTTCTGTACAAATACAAGGTAGCTTGTGAAATCACTCAAATCTCCACCCAGAACCGAATCCTAGATAGAGTGCAACTGTGTTTCAAGCTGGAATGATTGTTAGGTCCGAGGAGAATTTAACCATCCCTGAGATGGGCAGGTAGTTAAAAACATCAGAGGTTGGACTTGATGATCTTGGAGGTCTTTTCCAACCTTGATTCCAACCAGTGATTCTCTGATTCTGTGATCTGTGTTAACAATTAGGGCACTTGTCTTATTTTCTCTCCAGTACTTCAGAAGCATTAGTCATGCTCTGATCTTAAGACTTGGTCCAAGTCAAACTTGAAGCACTTGGACCAATAGTTTGAAAAATTACTCAGTATTACATAAATCTGCAAGGTATTCAGTCAACATCTATGTCTGCTTTCTTTTCATGTGATGGGTCTGTCTGAGGTGTGAATACTTTTCATCACAGCAGTGCCCTTTTTCGGGTTTGTGACTAAAGCAATGCTGATAACGCACCAGTGGTTTGAGCACTGCTGACCAGTACTTCTAAAACATCGAGGGTTTCTCTTTTTTTTCCATTCTGCCCCCGCAGCAAGCAGGCCGGGAATGGGCAAGAAAGTGGGAGGGAAGAAACTGTGGAAGACTGACACAGACTGACCAAAGGGATATTGCATACCATAGGATGTCATAGTCAGCTGTTTTTTTTTGATGAGGGGAGGGGGATTTAGGGTGGGTGACCATTGCTCAGTGGCTGCCTGGGCAGCAATGTACTTCTAGAACATGAGAAGTGATTGCATTATTGTCATCACTTGTGTGTGGGCTCTCCCCTCCTCCCCTTTTCCTCTTTTATTTGCTTATTAAACTATCTTTATCTCAGCTCATGAGTTTTCTCGCCTTAACTCTCCCAAATCTCTCCTCCATCCCACTGGGAGTGGCAGGAGTGGTGCTTGCTGACCACGGAGAACCCACTCCATGTGAGTATGTGCAACACGTGATGCATGTGATCAGTACCTTCTGACTCATTCGTTGTTTGAATTCTCTCGGTGTGGCAAAAGTAACGCCAACGAACACTGAAAAATGTACAAGAATGTGAAAGTCCCTCTAGAGTTAAAGTAGCTCAGAATTTCTGATAGTTAAACCATAAATGAGAGGGCACAGTTGCCTGGGTGAGTTTCTAGTGCAGACACGAATTCCTGCAACTATTTGCCATTAGAAAATCAAACTTAAAAAACCTCACTGAAACCAAAACCAAACAATTCAGAGAATATAATCTGTTTGCTCTTAGATCTCAGGTGCCAGTCTGAGGATCTCTGAGTAAAACTGTGATCCATTAACAGAGTAAAATAGAGTTTTAGTACTAACAAACCTCTACAGCTGTATTCAAGCAGACTGAAAATTTACCCATGACAATTTTCCTAGATATCAGTCTGTGGCCACTCCACAAAAACACCATGACACCTTTTTATGTGTTGCATGCAGCTTTTCTTCAGGAAAAATGAGAAAATGTCAAGAAAACATAAAACTCTATCAATACCCAAACTTCAACAGAGAGTATCAGATACTTTCTGGTGGATATCAGTGTTAATGATTGTAATACCTTTTCAAAGTATAAAGAATCCTGTCCTAGAAGAGCTGTGCTGAATCACATTTTCACATTTAGAAAGGGCCAAATTCTTTCTCATTTTTACATGCAAGTCTGTCTGTGCTTTCTTCCTGTCAGGAGCTCTTCTTCCATTTCAATTTTAATGTAATGTCCTGGAAGCTGAAACTGGCCTTTTTTCACTGGAGTTAGCTTTTGTATGTACACAACATATTCAGAATCTGATCGCAAGAAAAGCTTTGAAAGAATTCTTACTGACACAAAAAGATAGTATATTGAAGAAACGAACTATGAAATAATTGGAGCCAATTATCCAGTATGGCTTCTGTAAATTTTTTCAAATACAGCATCAAATACAGTCTATTCTATTAATTTATCCTGTAAGTTTAAAATATGACTCACATACATTAGATACATGAATTATACTTTTTACTTGATTGGCCCCCTAAAATTTCTGGCAATTCCTACACTGACCTAAGGAGAATTATCAAGCAAAAGAGGTAGACAAAGGCAGACTCACAGCAACCTGATGAAGCTTTTAGAGTGACAAAGGCATGCAAGATTCAAAGATGTCACCCACTTCCTTTGCAGGCACCAAAGCTTCTCTAATTCTAGTCATACAGGTTCTAATCAAAGGACAAAAATTAATTTGGAGTTATCTGCTTTGTAGGTCAGCACTTTCTGTTACTTGGGAAGAGAAAATAGATCATTAAAAGGGATATATCAGCAGGACAATGGGTCGAAAGTGCTTTAGGAAAATCAAAAGAAATAAAAGTAAAGTTGCACAGAAGAAGAACCTTTCCACCTCATGATCTGCCCAGCATACACTGGGGCATATCCTACTGTCAAGTGTGTAAAAATCTCCTGGTTCCCAGAAAATTAGGTACAATTTTTGCCATTTACCAATAATGGCTGAGTAATATGACCTCCATGTTACCACCAATCTTTTATCTTCCTGGATTTTTTTGGGGTGGGGAGAACATATCTTGTTTGTAAAACTAAGTCTTTGTTGAAGAGGTGGAGGTGTTTCTCAGTCACACTCCGTACTACAGCTTCAGCTGAAGACCTGAGTGAACACAATTTTCTCATCACTTAAACCTCATCTTTGTCTCCCGATTCTCTAAGTTCACTGAGAGAGAGCTTGAGCAGAGCTGCCCTTCCAGACGGACAGCAGTTCTTGATTTCCTCCAGCATGTCCCCAGCATATATAATTGCCTGGCATATCTTGGTCAATATTACATACAGAATTCTCAGCAGCCGTCATGAACATGAACACAAAGAATTAAGCGAGTTTCCAAGACGGGACACTATTTTTGGATGACAAATTTGCAATGCCTTCTGCAGATCTAGAAAGTTTTCATGATAATTGTAAACTAGTACCAAAAACCTGTGGAAATGTACAAGACATTTTCAATTTTCTCTGTGTGTAGGAAGAAAAGGAGATAGCAATAGCAGGAAGGACAAAAACCTGAGAAAAACATTGATTTAAGCTTTCTGCCAAGTCTTAAGCTCCCATTGTTTTAAATTACGACATGGCTATCATATGTTCAGTTTACATGCTGTGTATTGGTACCCTTGCTCAAACATAGATTTCCAGATGCAGTTTTCAGTCACGAATAATTCTGTCATCTGGTAGTCAACTGAAACGTGGCATTAACCATACTGTCAGCTGCTAATATTAGAGATTACTTAGCAAATAAATAATGACGGCTTTGTAAAAAAGTTGAAAGCACAAAAAGTTTACATATGCTTTTTCTACTTTTATTATTTCATGCCTGTATATGAATGGGCAGCAAGTGGTAAAATTTTCTTTCTTGTGGCTGGTGCCACTCTGGTGCAGTGCCTTACATCATGATGTAAAATTAATCAAAATGGTCGCATCAGGTTCAACAATTATTATAGAAATCCCTCAACTCGACTAAGTATTGTCATTCAAATAATTTGTTAAATTGAATTATGTTGCTCATATACAGTCTTTTGATTAATATACATTTCTTCAAATGCACTTAAATCAGAATTCATCACACTGAGGTCGTGACACTCCCGCAATTCAGTTTTACAGAAGTAGCTTTCATTAACAGCAGGGTGATGACCTCAGCTTTGAGTTTTCTGGTTCTGTCAGTTTGTGCTACAATTTTAATGAGATTTAAAACCAGGCTTTTCAGCACTGCATTCTTTAAACGGTGTTCTTAACAGCTGCAATTTCCTCTGTGCAACCCATTTACGGTTCCTAACCCTTTCCAACAGAACCGGTGAAAGACACTCGTTTAACTCTCTGATGGCCTTTATGAGATGTAGCCATAAGTGTTTCTGTCCCAGTGATGCCATTTAGTTTGATTAATATGCAGTAATCGCTGCAGAGACCCTTCTAGGCATTGCACAAAGTGATGTGCATTAAGCAAGGACATGAGCTATAACCCGAAAACACCCACTGAGCACCAGAAGGGAATATACTACCACTGTTTGTAATCGTTCCACTCATTGTTTACCCCGTGTTCTAAAACTCTCGGGTTTGTGTAAAGACAAGCTTATGTTTAGGTGTGAGAGCAGATGGAAGCTAAAGTTTTAGTAACTGTGTCTTTTTAGCGTGTAGGAGACAAAACTTTGTCTGATGTCAGAAACAGATGGAAACCATTTCTGCCTATCACAATACAGATATTACTAATTTCCTGCACTAGAAATCTGGCAGGACCACACACAACAACTTTTTAGAAATATCCAGCTATCTAAAGCCTGTGGAACAGTGAGACATGTGTAACATCTAAAACATCAACCAAAATAATACTGAAAACCCTTCCATAAACCTGAAAAATATTTTATCAAGTCTAAATATATATATTCCAATGCATTTGAATCACCTCTTAGGAAAAAAATAATAAATCAGAAAGACCCACTCTGATGGGATAAATCAGAGCATGTCTTTTACTAATATGAAAAAAGCTGGTAGAGTGTAGACAATTTGTAGACAAATGAAAGGATCAATATCTGTTTTCTAGCAAATGCTGAGAGCTCTACTTTTCAGAAAAATCACTATATTATGAAGAAAGGTGTTTTGGATAAAGGCTTTTAACTGTCAAACCAAAAGTCCAGCCTCTGAATGCACACAAAAGGGTGGCCCAACATTAGTAGCAGTAAATTATTAAATACATTTTGCTAAAACACAAATGCCTTTTCTGTTCACTACTAGAAAAGTAATGGACAATGTGAATGAAAGGGACAAGTGACTGTGTCATTTTTCTGCCACGCTCAGCTTATATCTGTGAGATGTCTACCTCTTCTGTGCTGGTTTCATTTCTTCCTAAAGCACTTAATTAACCTCCAATCTGGAAATCAGGTGATTTAGCTCAAATTAATCTTGAACAAAACACAGTGCAGCCTACTTCTGTGATTGCAAGACCCCCGTATTTTCTTTTTTCTCCTTTATCTTCATTGTTTTTCTACAGTTCTTCTTGACTTATATATAGCGCAAACCTAAAACAACCTTTGCATAAAGTAAAACTAACAGGCTGCATCTCCTGCCTTTCGTTGTGAGACCTGACAGAAATACGGCTTGCAAGCAGAAGCCACTTCAACACAGGCATCTTGTCCATAAGTTAAACTAAAAATAGTCGAGTTTTTTTTCAATTTTCTGCGAGTTATTTGTAGTACTGTTCCAGGCAAAGCACACTTGACTGGGGGAATTTAGGCTAATTTATTGCCAATTCACATAAACATTCAATTACTGATTTGGGTGTTGGGAAGCAAAGAAGACAAACATTTAAAAACAGAGGGAAAACAACTTTCTGCTCCCTTTCCAAGGCTCCACATTGTACCAGACACTCCTCCTTCCCCTCCCTGTCTCCACTCCTCTCCGTAGAGATGTAGGTCACACTCCATCCCCTCCTGAGGCAAGGTAGGAAATTCTAAGCAACTCCGAGCACACTGTCTATACATATTCGGTATGACACCACCAAATTACAGGGTTTGCACACTTCTGATATAGGAGTTGTATGGATCCCCTTGGTCACACCACACTGTTACCTTGTGATTCAGCAATGTGTGTAAATGTCTGTGCTCCTGGATGGAGTTAAAGTGTGGAAGAAACCACACTGAAACGTTCCAGTTTTGCTGGGGTTAGTGCTTCTGTCAAATATGAACTCTCTGGGTCACAGAAGAGACAAATTCTTAAGAAACGAGTTCAGCAATGCTTGTGAAGACATTGCCCATCAATCCTTGAAAAAAAAGCCTGTCAGGTTTTTCCAAATGCTGCACAACTGAAAACTGCATCTGACATCTATGGGAAATGTAGATGCCCTTTAGGACACATGGTGAATAAGGAATAAACATTGCAAATAGGTTCCCAACGTTAATGTCTCCATTCATCCTCAGGCAACAGAAAGAGTCATAACATTACCATACAGAGATTTTCTGTGAACGAAGCATTCATGTCTTGGGGAAGGAAGACATAAATTTTACCGTAGTCAAGAAATGCTGTAAAAGACTAAAAGAAGCCATGGTTCAGAGGCCAAGTAATTTAATTAAATATAAAATACCTTTTGTACTGGATCAAGGAATTTTGAAATTGTCGTGATAATCTCTGGGATAAACCACAAATTTCTGTGAAGTCACTCAGCATCTTGACCCATGCCACTGGCATTTTGCACCTACAAAGTCCTTCAAAGCCTATCTGTGTGTGCAAGCTTGTCCCTACGCAATTCCTGTAAAGCCAGCTAGACACAAATGGAAAAAACCACAGGTTGATATGAATCCTGAGCCTGACTATTCATACTACAAGAGAATCTTCCTACTGTCCACGGATCTGAAAAACAATGCTTGAAGGAGAGGTTCTTTAATATTTACACTACAATCACTCATGAAAATACTTTTACTACCCATCAGTTCTTAGTAGAATTTCAGTGATTTCTTCAGAAATTAAATCAAGTGGAGCCACTGTCTGGGAGGACTACTTTTGTTAGAACACATGAAGCTGTCTTCAGCATTTAGAAACATTATTGATTGTCAGGATATTTAGAAACTAATAAAGAAAGAAAATCAGTGGGCTTTGAAAAAAAATTTTAAATCCTAACTCTCTTTGTCTTTCAGCCAGTACAGATCTCTTTAATTTTCTGATTGCTGCCATTTCTACAACCAGGCAAATTCTATATTAACTTGAGAATTTTGATCTGTATGTGCCTGTCTATTATTTGGAGTCCTAAGGAGAGATCTGCTTATACATTTTTGAACTTTACTTTTTTGATCCAAAGAAAAGTGTCCCACCATGCAATTTCTTCCTCCCAGAATAAACTTCAAGGAAACCAAATCTTAAAATTCTTCTGTTTAAAAAAAAAAAAAAATCTCAGCACTATCAGTCAACCTCATTCCCTTCCATTTTTGAAGAACTCTCAGTTCTCAACGAAACTATGGTATTTTCTGGTCAGTCTTTCTCTCTCTTTTTGTGTAAATCTGTATTGTGACCTATGGTTCATTGTCCTGCTTTGACCTGCAGAGATCCAGGGCAAGGCTGCCTGTAGGTACCCACAAATAGCTCTGTGCATCATCTGAATGCCTTATTATCCATTTTTCTCTCTTCTGGTGAAGTTTTTTCATTTGGTTTGTTTTTTTAAGTCCCATTGTTTTGCTGCCCTCATATCCCGCTTCCTCTGTCTCAGTCTTCTCTCAAAGAAGCAATCTCAACCTAACTGTTTTTTCCCAGTTGCTCTAAATATTCACATATCTGTAGTTGATAAAAGCAGCAGTTGTGCTTAAATTAGTAAACATGTATGTACATGAAAAACTAAAAAACTGATTTTCCCTCTCTTCCCACTGCCCCCAAGATTTTATTTCCCAATGAAAAATTATCAGACTGTCAAAATTACATCATCCAGCAAGAGTTTGTTGGCAGCATGCCCAGATGGGAGCTGTGTGCCACGTGTGTGCAGTATCAACACGATGGCTTTGTAAGTGTTCATGTTTCGGCCTTTGAAAAGTCCCTTCTTTCACAGTTGAACTTTTCCATGGTATAGATAGAGGACAACTTTTTTGGACAAAAATCAGAATCACAAGAAAATGCTTAAAGAGCAAAATATTATTGATGAATAAACTCAAGTGCGGTTTTCCTGTGAGAAAAAGGCTATCTTAATAGAATTCATTTAGCAGAGTCCCTCACGTTGTGCTGGTGCACAGCTGTAGCCATAAGAGTCTTGTAGAGAGGATCTTAAATATTAATGAAAATCGGAAATTATCTTCAAGCATTCATCTGATTTAATATCAAACGTATTCCCCGAAAAAAAAGGTGAGTATTTTTTCATTGAAAACATATTTTAAGACACTCAAATCCATACAATCTCTCATACTGAGATTTAGATGATAGATCTTGCAAAATGAATGTTCCCGCATGATTGATTTTTCAGAATCTGCTTTTGGGG
>VZTD01002385.1:91308-121629 GCA_013397725.1 Rhagologus leucostigma
GGGGGGAAAGGCTTTTTCTGTCCCTACATCCAAGGCAGGTGTTAAAGCACTTCTTGAACAAATGGTCTCCCAAGTACTCTCAAGTATATAGGCAACAGTGAAAAAGTTACAAATCAAGGAAACAAAAAAGATCATTCAATTAAACATCTAAAGAGTCCTATTGAACTTGGCTATGACTGTTGGCATTCAAATCCCTCCTGTTACTTGTAAGCAGCAGAAGAGGGTGAGATGGAAGGGAGTAGCTTGAGTAGAGTTTATTTTCCAGCTGGGTTTTTAAACTAGCACATCCCTTCAAGAGGATAGGAAGTAACATCAGCCTCCTGCTCTGTCTGAGGACGTGCCCACTGGAAACTGGAGAAGATCTATCCTTGAAGAATTTCCTGTGGTGCTTGTTCTTCCTCTGACAAGCCAGAGGTGAGTTTTCCACCCCACTTCCTCGTGTCCTCTCTGTGGTCACGCAGGTAAAACCATCCATGACTTCATGGTGTGTCCCCTCTCTCTCGAGCAGGAGGTGGCTGCTCCCAATAGCAGAGACTCTGGTCAGTACTTGTGGGACATAGGACATTTCCTCTCCAGTTTGCACAAGCCTTTCCAATCTGCCCATGGTCTTGGACAGTCTTTCCACAGCTGAGGAGGAAAGTGAAGTCAACGGGGAGGAAAAAAGATGATCTTCATGTCGCCAGAGTTGAGGAGTCACCTGAAGCACCGTTTGCTCCCATTCTTTCCACAACATCACTTGCAATGAGTCGGTGTACAATGATGGAGTTCTGCGCAAACTTCCACCGCGTGGACTGTGTACGTGGGACCTCAGCTGGCCCTTCAGCTCCTCCTGGCACCCCAGCTGGATGCTCAGAGGGAGAACTGCTCCCACACATCACGCCACTGATGCTACGTGGAGTTAAGTGGATCGCTCTGATCACACAGTGAGCTTGAATAGGAAACCCCATTTGCCCAGGGATCTCGGAAATCATCATGAACCGGCCCAAAGGTTAAAATTTCTAACTGTCATCATCACCAGAGGAGAGGACCACACGTGCTGAGGAGGCCCCGCCATACAAGCAGCTACCAGAAAATGAAAAGCAACGTGTTCTCTTCACTGATGGATCTTGCCGTGCCATAGGGACCAGCAGGAAATGGAAACCAGCCCTATGGAGCCCTACGTGGCGAGTCACGGCACCTACTGAAGGACCAGGTGAACCCTGTCAAATTGCAGAGCTGAAAGCCGTTCAAGTTGCCTTGGACATTGCTGAGTGAGGGAAGTGGCCAACACTCTACCTCTACACTGACTCGTGGGTGGTAGCAAATGGTTCGTGGGAGTGGCTGGCATGATAGAAAAAGGCCAATTGGCAGCACAGATGGAAAACCATCTGGGCTGCCAAAGTCTGGCAAGACATGGCTGCCCGGATAGAGAAATTTGCTGTGTAAGTACATCATGTAGATCATGTACTTGAGAGCTGGGCTAATGAGGAGCATCACAACAACAGCAAGTGGATCAGGCTGACAAGATGAAAGTGTCTCAGGTGGATCTGGGCTGGCAATTTAAGGGTGAGATATTTCTGGCTTGGGGGCCAGATGATGCCTCAGGTCATCAGGGAAGAGATGTGACATACAGATGGGCTTGTAATCAAGGGGTGGACTTAACCATGGACACTGTATCCCAGGTAATCCGTGATCGTGAAACACGTGCTGTGATCAAGCATGCTAAGTGGGTAAAGGCCCTTTGGTGTGTCGGATGATCATCAAAATATAAATATGGGGAGGGGGATGTGATGCGCAGCACATGGTTTGGAATGTTTTAGTGGGACCATTTAATTGGGGGATACCATTCCTAAACCATGACATCTGCTCATATCCCAGGTGTATGACGCAGTGTTACAGTCCAGTTCTTAAAATTATTAGAAATGCCTCTGCCCGAATTAAAGTGCAAATGAGACCATATGCCAAAGTCAATAGCATGGATTTTATTTGATAGTAAATGACAGGGAGAGAGAGAAAAAGGAAGAGAAAGAAACAGGAAAGAGGCCAGGGGACAGAAAGATAGACAGATTAAAGAACATATCACCACTCTGTGGATCCCACTGGTGTCCCGATGATCCTCTCCAGCTGGTCTTCTGGTGGTGAGGGTCCCCCAGACAGCACGGAATCGGAGGGGTTAATGTATCTCAGGCCAGGTGGGAATGCCCAGGTGCCTCCCCCGGGGGGGCAGCTGGACACTGTCCCGTGCAGCAGACTCTGGGTCTGCGGCATCGCTTTGTGCCCCGTGCAGTCCTGCGGTGCGAGGCCTCAGCAATGAGTCTGGGGAGCGCTTCGGGGGGGCCTTTGATGGATTCTGACACCCCCTCAGCTGCCTCTCACGTGAACGTCCCGTGGACGTGGCCTTCCTGGGGTGGGAGTTTCACCCAGTGTACCATAATGGGTGTTCAGTGCCTCTGACCAGAGGTTACACCACACACCCGAAACCTCCTCCTCCCCCCTGGGCTGGGGGGAGTCGGTGCAAACCTGGCCTCTGCGGGCTGCGGCCTTCCCCACCCCAAACCCAGCCAGGGATGATTTTCTGCCGTGTTTGGCTTTCCTGTGGATGCATTCTTTTCCCTCAGCCTTGTTTACTTCCCCTAGAGCTGAGATGATTGAACAGTAGTGTCCCCTTTATCTTCTCTAGGTGGCTTAACCCACAGTCCAAGGTTCCAGTCAGGCATCTTCAAGGAGTGGTTGTAGCTTCTTTATACAGTTTTTGCTATAATGGGGAAAAACTCCTTCGTAACAATATTTAAGGCATGAACCATTTCAGTCTCTGACACAGGGTTTCCCAATTAGGAAATATTCCTTATTCAAGATTTCTCTGTCATGCTGCTTTTCTAGCTGGTCAGACCCAGGTGTGTGCTGGTGCAGGGTATTATTCCTCAGCTGTGGCAGGACTATGCCTTTCCCTCTGTTGAAACTTAACCAAATCTCTTGCACACGTCTCCCCCAGCATCATTTAACACGAAAGTCCATTGTTTGTTACACAGGGATTTAGGAGGTTTGTCAGACTCTTACTACCATCTGGTGTTGAGACTGCTAAAGTGAGTCAGACAATACTCAACTGACCACTGGACAAAAGTGAAAGCAAGCTAAATGATGCTGACAAGGCCTGAGTCCCTGGACTGTCAGATCAGCGCAGCCCATTGTCCACAAGATATGGCAATAAAAACCCCCAAACATGGAAATAATGGATTATGGAAATAAAGGGCTTTTCTTTTCCTCTTTAAATTGGATAGAATCATGCTGTCTCCACTCTTTCATTTAGGGACAGGCTATGCTCAACCTTCCAACTACTGGGTGTGGTGTAATCGAGGGACTATGAAGTATTTTTAGACTAGAGAAATCATAGGTCCATATCAGGGTTGATAAGTTACCCTAAGCCCCTGTTTTTCAGACATGATTTCTTACTGACTGCTAATCTGAAAGTCTGCCCTTACAATGAAAAGTGAGAGAAATTTAGATGAACAAAAGTTAAAGTTGGTCAAATATGCAGCAGAGAATCGATTGCTTGGTGACCTTGTCCTGGTGAGAAAGGCTTTTGTTTTACTGTTTTTTTTTTTCTTTTAATTAATCTGTTAGAGTTAGAACTGATTTCAGATTCGGTGTCAGGAGTGAAAAAACCTTTGTGCACTCTAACTCCATCGACTTGCTTGAATTTCCTTGCATGAAATAGATGTAAAATATACAGTGAAGACATGGTGAATAGGAAAAAAATACATAATGAAGTTCAGAGGGGATGATTTTGCCCTTAATAAAGTAATGAAGGAAAAATTAGAGAAAGACCTGTGCAATATAACCAGAAATTCAATAGAATCATAGAACCATTTAGGCTGGCAAAGACTTCTAATACCATCGAGCCCAGCCATTCCCCCAGCACTGCCAAGGCCACCACTAACCCATGTCCCCAAGTGCCACATCTACATGGCTTTTAAATCCCCCTGGGGATGGGGACTCCACCACTGCCTTGGGCAGCCTGTGCCCTTGTTTGACAATCCCTTCCATGGTAAAATTTTCCCAATATCCAATCTGAACCTCCTCTGGCACAATTTGAGGATTTTCCCTCTCATCCTGTCCCTGTTCCCTGGGAGCAGAGCCCGCCCCCCCCGGCTGCCCCCTCCTGTCAGGGAGTTGGGCAGAGCCACAAGGTCCCCCCTGAGCCTCCTCTTCTCCAGGCTGAGCCCCTTTCCCAGCTCCCTCAGCCTCTCCTGGTGCTCCAGCCCCTTCCCCAGCCCTGTTCCCTTCCCTGGACACGCTCCAGCCCCTCAAGGTCTCTCTGGTCGTGAGGGCCCCGAACTGGACACAGCACTCGAGGGGCCTCAGCTGTGCCAGCACAGGGGACAGTCACTGCCCTGGGCCTGTGCCCACACCAGGGCTGGGACAAGTCAGGATGTCACTGACCTTCTTCAGCCACCTGGGCACATGCCAGCTAGTGTTCAGCCAGTGTACCATAATTCCATCTCCTTTTCTTTTTTTAATTCCTATTTCCTGACCTCAGCATCAGTAGTTAAAATATGAACACACATTATTCTTATGTATTAGGTGTAACACAGCCTTGTAGAGCAGTACCCATTATTATCTCATCAACTGGTAACTCATGCAGCCATAGCATTGCTTCCAGAACAATTGCAAGATAAAGTAAAAGTACACATTGCAAACATGGATTTGAATCAGAGATCACAATTAGGCAGATTCCTCCAGATCCTATGACTTTTTTAGCGATTGTGCTATAAATTAATATTGAACAACAGCATCATTTTCATATTGCTAGTCTATCCATGTGTTTAAAACATGTAGATCAGGACATAAATCTTGTGTTTAATATCTTAAGAAGCATTTACTGTTGCTGCATTTTAAATCTCAGTATGCTAACCACCTTCTTTCATTGCCTTTGAAGGGCTATTCACATCTCAAATTATGAACACAAGTAACTGCAAGTAAGACTAATTGATGGGGAATTTGCTAACCAAACTGCTTTTGAATGAAATAAAACTTTATTAGAAAAATCTTAGTAATAGAACTTTATCAAGTCTCCACACACAAGGCTGGAGTGAGAATATGGGATATGCACTTTAGAAGTCCTGAAGTGGCAGCAAATTTTAAACATACGGAGCCCAAAAGAGATAAAATGCAACTTTTCAAATAGGCAGAAATAAAAAATAACACATGCAAAGCAAAATATTGTTCTGAACCTTCATTATTCATCAAAACCGTTCTTGGATGCAGCTGACAAGAGTTAACTTACTAAATTCAGGTATCTGTTAAACTAACATCGAATTTAAGTTTCAAAGATACCTGGTGATTTTACACCTATGTATTGATATTGTGTGGCCAAATTTTGGAAGCAGGGGGGCTACAGGGGTGGCTTCTGTGAGAAGCTGCTGGACACTTCTCCCATGTCCGGCAGAGCCAACGCCAACCGGCTCCAGGACAGAGCTGCCACTGGCCAAGCGTGAGCCCATCAGTGAGGGCAGTGACACCTCTGGGATAGCAGATTTAAGAAGGGAAAGAAGTTATTGTGCAGAGGTAATTGCAGCCAGGGAAGAGAGCAGTGTGCAGGAGGAACAGCTCTGCAGACACCAGGGGCAGTGCAGAAGGAAGGGCAGGAGCTGCTCCAGGTGCTGAGAACCCCCTGAGATTCTGTGGGGTGGCCCAAGATGAGGCAGCTGTGCCCCTGCAGGAGGGCACAGGGGTGCAGAGATGCACCTGCAGCCCCTGGAGAAGCCCCCACCGGAGCAGGGGGATGCTCAGAGGAGGCTGTGACCCCGTGGGCAGCCCGTGCTGGGGCAGCTCCTGGCAGGGACCTGCAGGCCCGTGGGGAGAGGAGCCCACGCTGGAGCAGGTTTGCTGGCAGGACTCGTGACCCCGTGGGGAACTCGGGCTGGAGCAGGATGTGCCTGAAGGACTGACTGCACCCCCTGGAAAGGGATGCTGGAGCAGCTGGTGAAGAACTGCAGCCCATGGGAAGGAGTCACGCTGGAGAAGTCCGTGGAGAACTGTCTCCCACGGGAGGGATCCCACACTGGAGCAGGGGAAGGACTCTGACTCCTCTCCCTGAGCAGCAGCAGAAACAGCCTGTGATGAACTGACCATGACCCCCATTCCCTGCCACCCTGTGACACTGGAGGGAAGAAGGTAGAAAACTAGCAGTAAACCCAAGAAGGAAGGAGAGGTGGAGGGAAGGTGTTTTTAGGATTTGTTTTCCTACTCATTATCCTGCTCTGATTTTGATTGGTAATAAATTTAATTTTCCCAAGTCCAGTCTGTTTTGCCTGCGAAAGTGATGGGTTTGTGACCTCTCCCAGTCCTTATCTCAAGTCATGAGCCTTTTGTTACATTTTCTCTGTGTGGTCTTGCTGTGGAGGGGAGTGATAGAATGGCTTTGTTGGGCACCTGGCCTCCAGCCAGGGTCAAACCACCACAGCCTATTTCACTTTTGTGAAAACAACTGAAACTCGAAACAAATATCGAAGAAAACAGCTTTTATTTTCGAGTAAAACCAATGATTCTTCAAGTATAATGTGATTCAGTAGCTGAAATATTGTTTAATGAAAAATTACTCCCAGTAAGACATTCTGGCGAGCAGAAGCACTGTGAGGGATGGAGCACTAGGAGAGATGTTTCAGACTGTTTTTCTAAACTAAACAACAGCAACAATAGTTTCAAGAGTAACTCTAAAATGCTCCTCAGTTTTATTCTGTAACTGGCTATAAATCAGGCTGGACCATCAGCAGAGATGAGGTCTACTTGCTGTCAGAGGTATCTGCCCATGCTCAATACTCGTTTAGTCCAGCCATGAAATTACAAACCAGAAAGGTCTCCAAACAGCTTTTTAAGGTTTTAGCCCGCATGTGCTGGTCTTCCATTCTACCAAGTGTAGAAATTATTCTGCAATTGATGTTCTCATGATTAATATAATGTAATGAAAAAAATAACAATGACTTCTTGGATTCATAAAATGACTTTCAGTCAAGAGACTCCCCAAAAAGAAGTTTTTCCCAAACTTCTCTTTGCGTCCTTCTATCTCTTGAATAATTTTGCATTTCTGAATTTCAAGTCTTAGTAGACTTAAAATCACTACAGAGAGCTTAGAAGCAGCAGCTACTAGATTCCACCTATATTTCAGAACAAAGTTTTCAATTCACCTTACTTTAAAGATTGCGATGAAAAGTGGTGAGCACATCACAGGATCCTTTGTTCTGAAAAGGACTAAAGCACTCAAGTCACAAAAATTAGGGAAGTAGGAAAAAAGAAACCATAAAAAAAATCATTCTCAGTGAGATGTGCTGGATGGAAGTAAATTTTGTGATAAATCACATAAAGATTTACCTCTTTTAAACTGAAATGTTATTCCTCAAGACACGAGGGTTACCTAAATGCTTTGCATTTTTTAAATAAAATTTGGTGTAATCAAGCATTTTCAGGTCAGTTTTTTTCCTTTGATCCGTCTTTGATTAGCTGTCAAATCTTGCTAAGATTTAATCACACCAGCTCTGTTGTCACATACATGAGGATCCTGAGGATCCGTGGTGCAACAGGATGTATTTGGCACACGGACAGTATCATACAGAGTGTTCACAGGTGACTTCATTAGCTCTTCTGACACCACCTGCTTAGTCAGACATGGTTTGACATCGACCAGAACAAAATGTGTCAGACCTATTACGTTCTAGTAAGGACATGGTGCTTGTGCACGAAGGGATCAAATTCAGAGCTTCTCCCGCCCCATGAATTAAAAAGTAACACTTATACATCAAAAATGGAAGTTATGACTTTGATTTGTATCGGTCAGGAAAACCTTACTGGCTCTTAGGTAAGTAGAAAAACAGCTGTTCTACCTAATAAAATAAACCTGCTGCTGTAAATAGTCCTATAACTGTTGAAATCCATGAATTACTTCATCCTCTGTAGAAAAAACAAGGAGATGGAATTTTGTAGGAATGTGTGTGAAATCTGCTAAAGACAAATATGAAGTGGCCCATAAGTTCAGAATGCCTGAGACAGCAGTGTAATAAAAAGCAGGCAGAGCATAAAAAACCAAAGTATTCTGTGTTTCTGGCCATCATTGTGTTCATTTCCGAAACAGAACGGACATTCAAGAACCTAACCACTTTTATGTAAGCACTAGGCCAAGTGGCAGGGAAACACACTGCTGGGGAAAGGAACACAATTTGAATTCCAAACTCCACCACTTAACCAATGACTTTGTGCTGCTGCCAGGTTTCTACTGATGGAGGCATAAGGAAAAGAATAAAACATGATTTATTTCCATGACCGTGTGAGGACTGGGATCTCTACTGCACTTCTAAAAACAAAGATCAAACAAAGATTAAGTTATAAGCTTGGAGTATAAGACTAAGTCATAAAGAATAAGACATTGAGACAGGATTTAGCAAGATGTTAGATTAAGGCATAAAGCCACCCTAAAGTTTCAAGGAGATGTGATAAACAGGATTGAGCTGCAGACTGAGTCAGGGTAGGATTTATACACAGTGTCATTTCTCGCAGGGTTTTCCCTTGAATAGTCCTTTAATATAAAAACTCTCACATCATGAATTCTCATTACATTCCAAGATTAAATTATGAAAAGAAGAGATAATTAAATGCCTTTGTGCTTTTCTGTGAGGGTTTTTGAAGCTCATTTTCAAATGGCATGGTTGTTCTTTAAAAGACAATCTACATTTCATGAGGGACAGTTCTGAGTTTAACTCCTGTTGCATTCCAAGCTGTGTCAGTGGTTCATTTGGAAAAGGGTAGAGGAATCATTCACAGAGCTGCGTGTACAGTGCTTACCACGATGTGCTTCATAGTATTGTGAAAATTGACTACATTTATTTATTTCAACATTATAGTATACTCTATATTCTATATTCTATTCTGTTTTATTCTACCGTAGTCTGGACTTCGCCTCAGCCCATTTTTGTCCCTGAGGTATCTGTTGAAACTGGTGGCAGCTCTATAAACATGAACAGTGGTGAGGCCTAAAAGTTACAGCTGGAAATTTATTAACCACGGCTCTCCCAAAGCAAGGGTGATATTCAATCATTTGATAAATCTTGAGGTTTATCCCGGGTACTAAGAGAAGGATACATTGGTCAAACTGTCCAAATCAGTGAGAATGATGGAGAAATCAAGAAAGCTGGTTAGTGCGAGCCTTCACAGGTGAATGATTAAAATAAGAATATAAAAGGGAACCTATTATAACCTAAGTGCACCAAGATGCTTGGAATTTACAGTGGTGGAGTCACCATCCCACTCAAAAAAATGTATGGATCTGGCCCTCTAGGACATGGTTAGTGATGAAGATGGTGGTGCTGGGCTGGCAGCTGGAACTGGTGACCTTAAAGGTCTTTTCCAACCTTAATGATTCCATGATTCTGCATCTGCAGTAACGGTCAAAGCTGGGTGAAAACAAAGTGGTGAAATGACACCTCACAAGAAGGTACATGAAAAATCAAAAAGGTTGATGTGAAAAACAAAATGATTGAATGTTAAAAACAGTTATACCCCCAAATTATCAGAATGTGCTGATAAAGGGAGGTGGCCTAGAATTTATCTGCATTAGCCTAGTAAAGAAAATTTAAAAATCCCAACTCGTGGAAGGTGATTTAGAACTACAAACAATAGAGGAAGAAAAGAAGATAATGAGAAAAATTTGAGCTTGGCAGTGGACCAGGAAGGTGTACAAATGGTTTTGTGAGTCTGAGGCTTCCCAGCTCTTGTTAAACGGCTAATCCCGTGTGCCTGTCTCCAAGAATCCAATCTTCAGTGAGGCTTTAAGCTCTTTTTCCCATTTATGATTAGGTCCACAAGTTGCATGTCTACATACTGAGCTATCTCCAGGAACTCTTATTGCCTTGAACCTTGGCTCTGACACCATACCCTAATTTTACTTCTCCTTTGAAAGTATAGCCAGAGACAGCTAATCTTGTCTCCAATCAGTCATGACTTGAACATCCCCCTGCATTACGGGCATGACACCGAAGTACCCCCAGTTTTCTGCCGTGTCAAGTTTTCTCAGAAGCCACAATCAGCAGAGTATGGGCTGCCCTGGGGTCACGCAATTTCTTCATTCCAGTGGGGAGGTGTGCAAATTTACAAGAGCGAAATCGAAGATCTTTGAGCCAGAGGAGGAGAGAGCAGATGTACAACACTGGTTAGGTCACTGCTTGCAAGAAGGAGACCTGAGGAGAGAAGAATTCCCTCCTCTGAGGAACATTTACGAGCAGAAGGACGAAAGTAGAGCCTACTAGCAGGAGAAGAAAAGGAATTTCACTATCATCTCAAATTACTCCATCACCAAAGGAAAGAAGAGCTTTGCCTGTACGTGTTTCTATCCTGAAATGGGTAAATACCTCTGTCAAAAACATACATTCTCCATATTTCTCACCCTAGCAAGGCAAAACATTGTAAAGAGCAAAGTGCACGTGTAGCCTTTCAGGCAGCAGTGGAGTCTCCTCTCCACCAACCCCCTAAAAAGCTGCACTTGCCATGTCCTCTATTTGCATAACTACAATTTAAATTTATTTTGCCATTTAGCTTAGAATATGAGAATCTGAGATTTAGTGATAAACATGCTATTAAACCACAAAAAAATTGTGCGGAGACAGAGGCTGCCAGTACCACGAGCATGCAGATGTTTTCTATTTCTGTGAGAGTGGGAGCTGCCATCAGGCACTCCTAATTAGAGTCTGTACCCGTGTGCTCCCGCAGTGCTCACCACTGACCTTCAACTGAACCACCACTTTCTGCATAAAGTGCATTGTCATGCAGTGCTCTGGCTTTATTTCAAAGTATCAATACGTACAGCAAAAAATGTACTTTTGGATGTGGCACACAGCACTTCATCTTCAAAAATAAAGCAATAAATATAAAGAAAAAACAGTCCTGAGCTGAGCGTAAGGTATTTAGCCATTTACAAGTGGAAACAAAACAAAACAAAGAGACATTGTAATTGTAACATCAGCAATAAAAAGTTTTTCTAGAGTGCATTTTCTCAAAATGGAGACAAACGCAAAAGACTTTGCAGGAGTGATTTAGCTACTTCAAAGGATGGGAAATTATAATGTACAATTCAGTGCAAGGCTAAGCTTGAAAAAAGGAAAGGGAAAACTCTGCTCCTGGTGCAGTTCAGGAGTCCATTATTTAACAAGCAAGTACCACTAACTTGAATAATTACCGATTAAGATTCACATTTCCTCCTCCTCGACTGAAAAGCAAAGTGGTAATAAGGAACAAAATGCACTCTTTTATGAGTGAAAGCATTTTTGAAAAATCTTTGTCCCTTTTCATTTATATCTTCATAGCTCAATAAAATTATTTAAGAAATGAGCGTAGGATTGAAGGCACCTTCAGCAGCTTTGCAGGTGACACCAAGCTGCTCGTGCAGTCGATTCACCTGGGAAAGGGATGCCATCGAGAGGGAGCAGGACAGGCATGAGGAGTGGGCTTATGCAAAACTCTTGCAGTTCAACAGGGTCAAGAACAAGGTCCTACACCTGGGCTGGGGCAACCCCTGGTACCAACACAAGCTGGGTGATAAGAGATAGAGAGCAGCCTGGGAGGGAAGGACTTGGGGGTGCTGGTGGTTAAAAGACTGGGTGTGAGGCAGCAATGTCCAGCTGCAGCCCAGCAGGTCAGCCTGGTTCTGGGCTGCAGGAAAGGGAGGGGGACCAGCAGGTCGACAGAAGTGCTCCTATCCCTCTGCTCTTGTGAGGCCCCACCCGCAGTGCTGTGTCCAGTCCTGAGGGCGCAAAAAGACACGGGTCTCTTGAAGGTGTTCCACAAAATTAGGTCAGAGGACTGGGACACCTCTTCTGCGAGGAAAGCCTGAGAGAGTTGGGGTTGTTCTGCCCGAAGAAGGGAAGGCTCCTGGGACACCTTACTGCAGCCTGTCAGTGCTTAAAAGGCACCTACGAGAAAGATGGAGAATGGCTTTTCGTTAGGGCTTGCAGGAATAGGAAAAAAGGCAACACTTTTAAACAGAAATAGGGTGCATTTAGATTGTCAATAACAAAGAATTTTTTTTGCAATGTTTGGTGCTGAGGCCCTGGCACAAAGTGCCCAGAGAACTTTGGCTGCCCCTGGAAGTGTCCAAGGCCAGGTTGGACGGGGCTTGGAGCAAGCTGGGGTAGTGGAAAGTGTCCCTGCCCATGGCAGGGGTGGGATGGAATGGGCTTTAAGATTTCTTCCAACCCAAACCTTTCTATGGTTCTATGAAATACAATAAAATTAGCAGAAATAATAAATTTTGAATAAGCAATAAACTACAAGTCAGATAAGTGCTTCAATTTTTAAAATCATTCTTTTCATGAAAAGCAAAAAGTGCTCCAATAATCAAAAACCAAACTATTCTACTAAAAGAAGAACTTTAAAAAGATATAAAAAATACTTTAAATATCTGTATGAAAAGGTCAAATTATCATCTATAATAGAATAGTTTTTAAAGTCACATTCTTAGAGCATTCTTTTAATGTTTCTTCTTTGTAGTCTCTTTAAGCTATTGAATTAGTTTTCGTTTCTCAACAGCATTAAATAGATATCTTCACACCTTTGAAAAAGAACTATGAGATTTTCAAAGAAATTTGTATAGCAGATGGGTATTTAGCAGCCAAAATGAATGGGAAATATCTAAATTCCGTGGGCTATTTTCAGTGCATCAACATACATATCTTACTGGGCTTGAAACTGTCTGTGTAATTTAATTCTGTAAGGCCAGAGGGCTATAAAATTTTACATCTGCAGTTGTGGGTGGTGTCATCTTCCTGTTGATGCTTTTTAATGCTTTATCTAAGTGCCACGGAATTAAGCCTGTCCTAACGTCCCTAATTCTGATAAAATTCTTATTCTTTAATGCTACAGATACACCTGTGTTCTATTTTTATATGCTTCAGCAGTGAGGTCCCTTATAGATAAAAATATGCTGTTATTTTTGCTGACATTAGATTTTGACTTGCTTCCTGTATTTCCTATCCCACTACTTTAAAGCAGGGAAAATACAAAATTTTTTCTGAAGCCATTCCATGAATTCGGCAGCACAGCACCAAAAATTACTGATGGTTCTTAGGTGAGGAATGCACAGGTAATTTTACCCCCAGTTCATAGAGTCAGAAACCCTGGAATTGTTCAAGGCAGGGTTGGACGGGGCTTGGAGAAACTTGTTCTAGTGGAAGTGTCCCTGCCTATGGCAGGGAGTGGAACTGGGTGGGCTTTAAGGTCCCTTCCAACCCCAGAAAATTCTCTGATTCCAAGGCGTTTATCATGCATGCTATGATGAGGGAGGACAACAGTCTAGAAATGAAATGCCTGCTCGCCTTACTGAAACACTCTGCAGTGCCTGTCTTTATTCAGGTATTCACTTAGTGAACCACAAAATACAGATTTCAGAATTTTTTATGCTGCACCGATGGTGTACAAGACATGAATGACTCATAAAGCAGTAAGGAAGTCGTATTTTAAATAACTTTCCTACATGTTCACAATGTCTGAGAATTGCTTTGCCATTTGAAATCTCATACACATGGTGATCAAATATACATTTTATGGGTTAATTCACATCTGCACCTGCATTTCCTGCTAAGGATTTAAGCCACACAGAAAAGCAGAATAATAACTCACACTCTTAAACTTAGCCAAAATTATAAAGAATCTTTATTCTACAAGCACAACGTAGAAATAATAAAAAAAAAATCATGGCACAGAAATCCATATGCTGCAAAACCTGAATTCAGTCCAGTGAAAAATCAGCATTTCCTCAAGCTGTCACATATTTTTTTTATTCTTGGTCTAGTGAAAAATGTCCCTGCCCATGTCGAGTAGGTGGAATTGGATGATCTTTAATGTCTGGTCCAATTCAGGCCTTTCTATGATTCCATGATGATTTTATGATTGTATTTATTCTAAAGAACTGAAAACTGTGAAAAAGGCATAAACAGGTTCCTTCCAGCTTATGGTGTATGTTTTCAAAATAAGCTTTTCCCAGAGAAGAACGAAACAAAAAGTTAAGTTTTGTTCAAGAAGAGTTTAACATTTACACACCACAAATACTGTAATTTTAAAGAAGAAAAGCTCCCAGCCCCATTCACTTCAAACAGTACTTTTTTGTTGTTTGTTTCAGCTTTGGTGTTGTTTTCAGAATCTGTTACTTTTTAATGAATATGGAAGGTTTTTCTTTTTTTTGTTCTTTTATGGCATCTTCAATGTTTTGTTCACAGGTGAACAATTTAAGAATTCCACAGGCACTGTAATTCCAACTTAGAATGATGTTTGCTTCATTTTTTTCTTAACTCAGCTGTTTTTGACACCTTTTGTTAGTTATATGCCAACTTAAAACGTTGGAACTACTATTTATATTCATCTGCTTGATGAACTGTGTAGATATTTCATAGATCTTCCCTTAAATAATACTGAATGTCACTTAAGTGCTCCATCTTCCCACATTTTGAGCATGTTTCTTTCCTTGGCAATAAGACTGAAAGAATATAAATAAAATAATTTTTTTTTAATGGTGGAGAGTCCTCCCAAATTGCTATTATCACTTCCAGTTAATGAGCACTTCTTCTACTGGCAGGAGAAGGTGATTGTAATGGGATGAATTACCTGTCCAGCTTCTGTGAATCTCAACAGGAGAGAACACAAAGCACAGCAGGCACTCTTGGTTCAAGGACTGAAGGGGGACAAATCCTTTAATTTCCTTTTTGGCATTTCTAATCTATGAGAAACTCTTTTCAGGAACTCTAAGTCTTTTGTTGTTCGTTTGAGGCGACAGAACACAAGAGGTTTCTTGCTTGGACTCCATTATCATGGATGTAAAATAAATTGGATAAATACTAAATGCAGTGTTCTAATTCATCTCTGTACCTTGAGGAAGGGATAATTTAAAAAGACAAAATGAAATTGTGGCATCTTCCAGAGGAGGAACAAGATTTCCCTGTAGAAATTATAGATAATGCGTCCACGATAACACAAAAAACCACTATTCCAAAACATTTGGTATTTTCAATATCCTTCACATCAACTGAAATTTATTAGCATAATTTCCTAGCACTTCTTCTGTATTGCAGTTTGTACAGTCTGGTTTTCAGTGTTTCTGTACTGGCTTGTCATGTTACTGAAGGAATCTATGAAACAGTCAGGGGTTCAGCATAACATGACCCCACATGACTGAGTAATCAGTTTCACAGTTCCTGAATTTTGGTAGTTTGTGCTCATAAACGTTACATCTATTTTCAAATTGAATGAATGGGGTTTACAGCCTCAAAGATTTTCAACTTTCTCAGCTGCTGAATTTCATTTTGATAATTTTCCCTTTTTTTTTTTAAACGAATAAGTAGATGTCCTTCAAATAACCAGACATTGCACAATATTCCATAAGGTGCACAATATTGCATAAGGTGAGTAAAATGTCATATCAAAATACCAAGAAAGGTTCTTCTGCATATTTAAGTCTTATTTTCAGAACGTAAGTGGCGCACTGCTTTTGGATCAGTTCCATAAACAGATTTAACTCCAATGGAGGAAAATTCAGTCAAGAAAACTCAATATAAAAGGTTTTGCAACTGGTTCGGTTGTCTACACTTCAGCTGGGTTAATTTCTTGATTTGCATTGTTAATTAATCATACTATAAAAAATATCCCTAATTAGCAATTTATGAAGCATTGCTGATAAAAATCTATTTAATTTTCCATTCAAAAAACTTTCCTTCTCTATTTACCTGCAAAACAAACCTAGAAAGTGGGTGCTTGGCATAGCAAAGTGACACACATCATCTGCTCCACCATTCTTCAGGACACAAAGTACCCTAAACTTCTGGATGAGAAAGTTCTGAGCTCTGAAACTTACCAAAAAGGGCTCTTGTTACACACATTATGTGAGAACACATTGCAACAGGACTCCAAGGCAGAGTTTCATGTCAAAATAAAAAATAATGAGGTAGGAAATAACTACAAGGTAACCTGGTTTGTGTGATAGAACTTTTCCTTAGTTTATCCCCAGTCTTTCATCCAGGGATGAAACTTTTTCTCTATTTTGCTGAAGTTTCCCTTCTCACCCCAGGTCTCTGCTTTAAGAAAAAGGCCTGTGTTCCTCTCTGCCATCACTCATAAAAAATAATCAAGAGACTTTTCGCTCCCCCAGCTCCCAGTGAGGCTCCTGTGTGATGCCTCTGCAGCAATTCCGTGAACTCCAACTTCTAAGGCTGCAGGGGTTTTAAGGGAACAGAAAAAAAGGAACATTGCACTGTAGGTCCATGTGAGACACAGCACTAACGAGCAGAAGACCTCACAGATTATGTTCTTGCTGTAAAAATCTCTGGGAACTAGGGCAAAGTAATGCACAAGTGAAGAGAGGAAAGGCATTCTGGACTCCCTTTTTTGGCCCGGCAGTTGAAAAACTGGGCAAGATGGATGAAATTCTGGTCTCTTGAACCCTCAGGGATATATTGCGACCTCAAATCCATATCAAATTCCTGCTGCTGGAACAGTACAAGAAGGCTTGATTTGTTTGAAATTGTTGATTGGGTGTTGGAAAGAGATGATCTTTAAGGTCCTTTACAACTCAAACCTTTCCTTGATTCTTTGATTTCTTGTGATGCATAATTATTTTGACAGCTTAAGCACTACCCTGAGGTGACCAAAGTTATTTTGCTGTTGCCTGGGTTGGGCACAAACCCAGATGCTGTAGTGAACAGCATTTTCATTTCTACATCAACGTTGTTGCCTAGAGGCAGCCTCAGTTTGGATGTCCAGGGACGTGTCCGTGGGGTCCTGTGATGTCTGTACAGCCTGTTTGGTGACACCAGTGCTGGTGTCCTGGCTCACAAAGGACTGAGCTGAGTGGAAACATGTCACTGATAATTCACTCGGATCCGACATCTTGCTGTTAAGGTAGAAAACATACATCTTCTGTCACCGGCACGCTCACAGAGTCGGAGCGTCACAGGATGGTTTGGAAGAGTTGGAAGGGACTTTAAAGCTCACCTTGTTCCACCCCGTGCTACTCACCCCAGTGGAAAGATGCTGTGTTGAGGCAAAGTCTCAGGGTCAAAGGGACTCGCTCCTGTTCTTGGAGTTTCTCACAAGCGGTAAATGAAACCCTCCCCACCAAGATTTCAGAGCTGCATCTGTTTCTGACCTGTCATCGAAGAATTACCTCACCTTTTAAAGCAACTTCTCATCATTAACACCCAGAAGTTTAGTTAAAATTTAGGTTTTGACATGAACGAGCATTTGGACAGAGACAGAAGAACAGCTGTCTAAAGAGTGATGAAGAGAAAGGACAGAGATATCCAGCACTGGTGAGTTCCTCTCTATATCTATGTTCCATGCAGGCAAAACTGGAAATCCTCTGAGAGTTGCTGTTGTTAATTTAACTACTTTTTAATCATTTCTGTGTAATGTAGGAAATGATTCCTCACACTAACCCTGGCTCTTGAATTGCTTCATGTTTTCAAGGCTTTACATTTTAGTGCAGCAACATATGATTTTATATAATAATTTTCTTCTAAGAATCCTCACAACTGTAAACTGACTTCAGTATCATGCGGAAAAAATAAAATTTCCTTCAGATGAGCTGAACATATTGCACATTTGGTGTGTTTATCATATCCACATGCTGTGATGAATGGCTAAAGCTTAAAAAAAAAATGGAGGAACCTTATAGATTGAAAATATTTAGCCTAGATTTCCAGTATGAAAAAGAATGCTACAGACCATAAATGGCCTTTTTGATATACATTCTATGTATCTCAATACTTATCCAGAAGGTATTGAAAAAATCTGTCCTTCTTCAAACTTAGTAAAGCAAATTCAAGAACAAATAAATCCATGTGAATGTAAACTTCCAAATTTTCTCTAATAACCCAGTAAAACCTAAGCCTAAGGGGATTCTAATAAGACTTAATTAAAGTAATTCTGTACAAATGCTTTACTGAGAGGATTTTTTTCTTGAATTTGGGAGTTTGCAGTAATTTATTGCTGAGAATAGGATGAAATACTTTTTCTAGGAAAGTTCCTATTAATTTTAATGGTCTCATATTTTTGCCATTATTGTATCAATACTTTTTCCTCTGGATTCTTATTTTTTTTTCTCCTTGGTACTGAACAAATGAAAAGAAAGATCAGATTTTCTTGAATCACAAAAGATATTCTCACCACACAAATAAATCCCAAGAAAAATGTTCACTACCCATGCTGCAAAGTCAGAAGTTGTGCTCCCAAATTAAAACACTTCTGCCCTTTACCTGGCAGAATCTCAATCCCAGCCACTTTTTCCTTTTGGATCGTCACCATTAAATGTTTTTGCCTGTTCCCAGCCAATCAACTCCTGGACCAGCTTCTCCTTCCTGTTTGTTTTCTTGACCTGATCTTACCTTTCCTTCGCATGTCTCTTCTCCTGTTTCACCATTTATTGCTACCTCTGCATTCACATCAGCCAACTTCTTCAACCATTTGTCATTGTTAAAAGTGAAAAATGTACATTGCAGAGGAGGTAATTCTTCTGTTTAATCCTGTTAAGAATGAAACTTAAACTACGACAAATTTTATACAGATGTTAAGAGGCATCACAAGTGCTACTCCACCGTCAAATTTTAACCACATTCGCCAAAGTCGTTAAGAATGAGATCAACAGAAATTTAAATAATGGAGAACTTTACTTTTCAGTAGCCTTGGTTTTGGTAATATTGGGAAAGGAATTTGGGAGTGGAAGCTCATTTAAAAAATCACACCGAGATAGCTTTAGCAAAAAAAAAATTTAAATAGGATCAAGACGCAAGAAATCGAAAAAAGGGTAGAAGTTGTTTCTGAAACACGTGAAAATAGGTCTGCTCCAGTAACAACAGTGCAAGGCCCCCACCAGCAATTTTCATTTCCAGTTCTTGAAATGTTGCTAGGAACCAAGAAAGAGAAATCACTTTCTTCCTAGCACTGGCTGGGAATTCAGGGAGCCAAGCAAGGCTTATTTCCCTAGGTATGGAATAAATCTTGCCTCTACATGGATTTTTACTGACCTGACAGATTAATTACAGACAGCTGGAAAGCAGAAATCTTGTAAATCAAAGGATATTTTGTAAATCAAAGGGGTTTTTTTTTGTTTGTTTGACATTTATTTAAAAGAATGTAGGAAATTCGGGGGCCAAATCATAGTCTCATCTTCATTTAGGAATAGTGAATCTTTCTTAAATTTAGGCACAGAGCAGCTTGCTTACATTGACAGAACTGACTTGCTGGACACCTGCTGCTGGGTTTCTGTGAGAAAACAGACAAACAGCAAAAATAATCCATTGAAGAGGGACCCACTCACTCAACTCTTGCTGGAAGAAGACAGCAAGAATATGGAAAACTTCTGCAAGCCAAGCGGGTAATCATCCTTCCACAAAGTTAAATTTATTGCCTTTTGAGACAGTAAGGGATTTTAAAATTTGACATTAGAGTTTTGTGCTGTGACACTGGACACTCCAGCAGAGTATCTGTCTAAAAAAATGCCCTGAACAACTTGACACTGCAGGTTACCTCAGTGCTACGTATTGATTGAACAAGGTCTCACCGAGTGGCATTTCAAGTGTTTCATCAGAGCAAGACAGCACCAGCAAGTGAGCTCAATTGACCCACCTATGCATTAATGATAATAAAGTGCAATTACACAAAGCCACTGTGATCAGATTGCTGGTACGCCCCCTAAAACCTCACTCATTTACAAGAATCAGGCTTTCAGTACAGACGAGAAAGGTTTTGGAGATATTTTATACCTTAACCTACACAGCAACCGTGTCACCAAAACATAAGTCTGTTTAAAAAGAAGATGCTGCGATGGACTTGCGTGTGCTAAAAGCCAGTGGAGAACGCCCACACACGATGCTATTAAAATAACACTTAAAATGTTACTTAAAATGTTACTTAAAATATTAAAATAACACTTAAAATGTTACTCTTACTGAGGCCTCACACTTTAATTTCTTTTTTCATCAGAATGCATATTTCTTAGAAACAATACGCCACCATCATATAGGACTAATTGGAAAATAGATTGGAAAGACAGAATATGCCAAAATCGTGAAGGAAGATGTAGAGAGATGAACATCCTTCAGTCTAAGGGTTGTATAATGCTCCTCATCCCATGTTATAGTGTGCCCCATACTCCTTCTGCAGAGACATTGCATCGTTTTTGCAGTGCCCTGTTTAACGCGCTGTTATAAAACGCCCACAGTAAAGATTTTAGGATTTTAGCTAGAAGGATGTGTTGTGAGACACATTTTTTTAAAATAAACTCTCATTGAGGCAGGCTATTTTGTAAAAATTATTTCAGGGTATACACAAAATATTTGTATTTCATACAAAATGCACACGGAGTCTCAAAACTGCTAAACAGCATTTTAAAATCGTGTTTAGTGTAATCCCATATACGAATTTTTGTACTGCATGGACTATGTTTCCCTGCTTTGACCAGGAGCAAAAAAATTTCCTACATATATTAACTTCTCAAACAACTTCATAAGGAAGAAGAAATTATATAAAATAAATCTGTCTTTAAGGTTTTTTGCAAATGTGAAACAGAGCTTTAGGGTTTAGTTTTTGGGGGTTATGTTTTTGGTTTTTGTTTGTTTGTTTTAAATAATTATTTTTCAGTCTTGGAAACAATTTAGCTTACTCTTCCAACACATCATAATTTTTCATTTCCAGATGTTTCTGCACTTGTGAGTTCTGGCAAGAGCATCTAGGAGTCCAAGGATAATTCCTTTTTGTCTCTGTAAATATTTTTAGCCATAAGAAACTGAAAAAAATATTACCTATGTTCATCTCTGAATGGCCAAAACATGTTAGAAAATCATGTGTGGCAATTCAAGGAATTTTGCCTGTCCTAGATACTGATGAAGAGAATGGAGCAGTCACTTCTAAAAAAGTGTTTTAAAATATACTTTTCAATGCTTAAATGATGAGTGAGCAAGGTATTTGCTTTCGAATTTCTCTTAAAGAGTTTTTGGAATGATAACAATATTAATTTAGTGAACAAAATGGAGAGGACTGCTTCTAGCATTTTTTGAGCCTTAGACCATGTGAAACTGTAAAATTCTGTTAGATATGCACAGTTTTTTCTACAGAAGTGACGGAATAGATTCATATTATACCTGAGATGGGAAACTCCATATATTTCTGAGGTCTTACTAAAAATGTCCTAATTTTTTTTGGATTGTGGTGTAAAACACAAATTAGGAACAACACTAGTTTAACACATGCTATGGAACTATCTTCATAAATAAGCAGAGTCAGAAATGCTACATGGACATATCTGAGAAATAATGTGGAAGACTCACAGTGGTAATAAAAATAATTTTACCAAGAGGGACCTCAATTCCCGCTAATGCCACAACATTAGTGTCTGCTGGGCAGTTTAATGGGAGCTGACCTGAGTCACTGAGACCCTCGTGGAGGCCTTGAACCCATCTGCTCCTGAAACTTTCCAGAAGGATAGAAATCCTGCTAATCTATATGCGAAGTATTGTAAAACTGTCACGTAATTGTTCATACTGACTGCAAATAGCTTGCTTTTATTTAAAGAGGCAGATAGACAACATTTGGAGAAAATGATCAATGAATTTTTAATTATGTCTCTGTATCCTGGTAATTAGACTGTTTTAAAATGTTAGCAAAAAGCATAATATAGAATCAAAATAAAGACAAAATAGGCAGTTCTGTTAACCAAATTAATCCCTGCTTTTTACCTTTGAAATAAAAATAGATTACACTGACTTATCAATGAGTCATTATTGCGTATAAATCTCAAAAAAGAAACTAATTGGTGAACCCAAACACTAATAAAAAAGAAGATCCGGTGATTCCAACACATTCAAGTTCTTAATAAACTGGGAGAGCAGTGAATTTTATACTAGGGTTGTGTCTGTTTTATATGACCTGCAGTGTTGTATATGGCTGTTAAAAAATTTGTTAGAATTAGTTATTTTAAAGCTTCATGAATACAAAGCCTCAGTGACTGAGCAGTGTGCAGCCAAGAGGGCCAATGTGACTCTGGGCTGCAGTGGGAGGAGTGTTGCCAGGAGAAAGGGTCCTTCTGCTCTACTCAGCACAGGTGAGGTCACTCCTGGAGTTGTGGGTCCAGTTCAGGGTGATGCCTTGGGTTTTAACTTGTATATTTTTCAAATCCTGTACTCCCCAGTGTGTAACTCTGAGGTTTCGTGTGGCCTGTTGGCTGCTATTCTCTCATGCTGGTTAGACACAACAAACCTCTCTGGGTTTGCTCTCCAAGGACACCTAGATTGCCCCAGGCCCCAAAATGTGTAAACTAAAGCCTCTGAAGAAGAGAGCAAACTTGGGGTAATTACATCATTAACTGGGGTTGTAATCCTGATATGCAAATGAACCAAACTTATAAAAGGGTGACGAACCCGTGACTTGGGGTCCATCTTGGGTGTAGCCTTTGACTCCCCAGGGTGTACCTTTAAGGCCCTTCAAATCAACACCTACCTTTATTCCCTTATTCTTGTCTAGTCTCTGTTTTTAGGTGGCCACCCCAGGCATCAGTTCATTTGGCACCCCAGATGGGACAAGGAGGCTTCCAGAAATCGTCTGGGACTGAGAAAGATCCAGCTCAGCTCCCCCGCCCCTGCTGGCACTCGGAGGGGTCAGTTGCCGCAGTCCAGGAAGCAGAGGAGCCCAAGAGCCCAAAAATTCTCCAGATTCAGCACAGAGACACGTGAGTAAGTGAATGAAGGTGGTATTTTATTATTAGCACATGTGTTGGGTGTTAAGAGATCTCTTGCAGCTTTGTTTGGGACTCGAGACAGTCCAAGGCGGTTTTAGTTTCTAGTTCGTTTCTTTCCCTCTTCGTTATCCTGTCAGCTCGTGAGGGGTTCCCAGTACAGGAGATACATGGACATTCTGGAGACAGCTCCATGAGAGCCTCCAGAGGTGGCAGAGGGACTGGAGCACGGCTGGAGCATGGCTCCTATGAAAAAAAACAACCCTTACCATGAAGGTGGTTAAAGCACTGGAACAGATTGCTGAAGCAGGTTGGGAAACATCCATCCTTGGAGATATTCAGAGGACAGCTGGACAGCGCTGAGGGTGACTGAAAAGCGTAACAAGAAGAAGACGCTGTGAAGTGTGGACACTGAAAAGCTTCAGCAGAGAAATTTTCCAGTTTTCTGCAGCATTCTGTGAGAGCTCTGTGTTTCTCACGAAAGCTATGAAAAACACTGCTACGGGTTTTTGTAAACTAACTCTATCTCACACCTGCTGTTTTTCACCAAAAGCTGTTTTAGTATTCTGAAGAAAATATTTGCAAATGGTCCCCACCAATCATTCTGAGAGGTGGTGGGTCAAAGAACCAATGACTTTATGCCATGCTGGCGACCTAAGTTATAAAAATCGATTTATAATTAATTAAATAAGCCATTTTCTCCGGATCTTGGTCGTGTCGTTTCTCACCGTCCCCGGTACAGCAGCGACAATGAAGTGTCCCTTGTGAGATGTAAGGCATTGTGACAAAAGGCATCATCAAATGCCATTCTTGGAGATACCTAAACCTTGAGTAGATGAAGTTCTGGACAGTGGAATCCAGCTGACCCTGCTCTGAGCAGGGTGTAGGCAATCTCCAGACACCCCTTCCAACCTCAGTTAGCCTGTGATTCTGTTATTAGGTTGATGATATGAAAGGTGATCTTGCTCTTGTTCTATCATTTTACTCTATTCTTGTCCAGGCTGACTTGAAGGTGGTTTTAGGAGATATCTTAGGCAAAAAAATGCCTCCAGAAATTAATTTCAGAATTACCCAAATTACTGTCTTAAAATTTTCATTGAGATTTGCATTTTAGTGATTTTCATCCCGTATCATATATTATAAATAATTGGGAAGAATTAAGGAAAGCTATATGCTTCCGGTATATAATAATATAGTTGGCAGTGTTGGGTCAAGCAATTAGTAATATATAACCCTGGCTAGGTATAAAAAGATGCATTAAAGTAATAGCAAAAGTAAAATGTTTCATTTAAAATGGTTCATTTAGTGAACAATTTACTCAAATATTACTGTGGTTGTAATCTGTGTGAGGACATTGAAATCATCAGTTGATAGGGTCAAATTTAACTGAGATTTTCTTCAGTTGACAGAGTCAGATTTCAGCTTAAATGACTTGAATATCATCATATCAAATGGTAGAAATCTAAAGCTGGTGCTGTGAGCCAGAACTGAAAGGAGATCTGAAGAAAAAACCACAGTCAGTCTTTGGATGTGCAGTTTATCAAAATGAAGTATATCCAAAAATTTTAAACATGTCAAGACAACTACTTATATTGGTAGTTGGAGACACAACTGAAAATTTCCAGGGAGATTCATAGAAATAGAGCCCAGCAGTTTCTTAAATCTCTCCACAGGATCACTCTGTGTTAGATTCTGTTAAATGTGCACTTTTGGAAGCATCTCTGTTTAAATGCTAAATTTATGTCTTCTGAATATTTTCTGCTTATAAATACCAATTCTACTTTTTTCACTGTGTATATTCTGAATATTTCTGTCAAGAAAAATGGTCGTATTCATTAACCAAACCCCTTGATTTTGGGATATGTTGTTTGTATTATTTTGTATTACATTGACTTCTGGTAGGTCTTTCACGAGAGTCAATACAAATCAGTTTTAAGATACAATACCCTGCACAAGTGTGGAAAACCACTTAAAACTGCTTAGGCAGCTTGTAAATAATCATACCACAGAATGCATAAGCTCCCTTATATACAGGTCTGAAAGTTTACTGTTTAGAAACAAAATTTTAATTTAGAAGAGAGCATCTTCCTGATGTTAAACAAAAATGAATATTCAACTGACTTTTTTTGCATTGCAGTCTTAGTTTAGCTTAATTTTGACTTCTACCCAAGCCATAAGGTGCAAATTGAAGCAACACTGAGAAGTGTTGTGCCTCCCGTGGCACAGGTTGCCATTGCATTTTTATTATTGTGCATAATAATTTAGTTCTAAAGCACTGAATAGACAGAAAAAACCCAAGATTTGTGTGTTTTGTAGCTCATAATTGAACAAGAGGGCCCAGGAATATAAAGGGCAGCCCACAACTAATGTTTAAGAAGAAAAATATTTATATCTTTCTGTGGCCACAAGTATCAAATCAGTATTTAGTGCTATGTGGTTCTCCAGGAAATCACAGCTACGATGAATTCTCACCAAGGTACACTGGACAAGAACGGCAGGTTTCTTTTTAATTTAATGTTAATTTGCAGTCATTAAGAATTCCCTCGGCTGAGCCTTTGATGACACAAGGCCACAATGAGTGTGGATTTGAGGGTCAGACCCTCATACTGAGCAGGCAGTGATAACCCCAGAGCCAGCAGCAGATCCTTGCCCTCCATTAGAGTGACACCCTTGGTTTGCTCTCTGTTCCCAGGAATGCACAGGAAATGCTCCATCTCCTGACTTGAATGGGAAACTCTAGCTTAAAGTGTAATAAAATACACAGCCACTTCAAACTGCGAGGCATCATTCTAAAGCGTTTAACATTTCATATTAAAAAAAAAAAAAAAATGTATAAAGCAACCGACTATATCCTTGTGGCCTTTAAAACGTTTTCCTGATGTATAATGGCACAGTCAAACCTGACAGTCTGGGTTAAGACTATTAAAACAATAAAATCTATTTAAAATAAATTGATCTGCAGACAGTAGATACACCTCATTAAGAGGAAGGTGAATTTCTCTTTAGTATGTCAAGATAATTTCGAGTTTGTGTGGTATTTTCAAAATATCTAGCAGCTCTGAGGCCATAACATTCCAGAAAAAAAGTTTTATTTCTGGAAAAGGACTGTGCTTATATTAGTTTCGGCATAAAACATCATACAAAAGTTTATACATGCAAACCTATATGAATCCAAACACCAACTACCTCGGGAATGATAAAATGTACTTTGATGTTCTATTCATTAGATCCATTGGCAAGTAGAAGGTAGATTTACAAGGAAAATATATTCAAATAATAACTAAGGCTTCAAAGACACAGTAGGAAAGGTAATTGTTCGAGTATCTTATCTGGTCTCTGATTTTTTTTTTTTTAGGAGTAGAATTCAAAAGAGAAATAATAATGTTAAAGTACATTTTCTGAGGGCAAAAATAAAACATCTTTTGTACAGACGACTTTACATAACAATGGCCATGATACAGATAGGAGCAAAAGGCTCTGTTTGATGTTGTCAAATATTGGCTAAAACATGAAGGGAGAACAGAAATAAAATGTCAGCAAAAAAGACAGACAGAACTTTAAATGAAAAGATATTTCTGAAATACATTCATCCCTTTTTACAGTGATCTAAATGAGTGTTGAATTTTCATTAGTTGATAGAACCCTTAGGCCACGTGAAAAGTCCCAAATATCCAGCAAGGGACTTCAGAGCAGCTCTTCTGGTTGTATCATTAATGCCACATATAATTTATGTTTATGCCTTGTAATTAAACTTTCTTATTTTTAAAATTTTCCACACTTAAAAGTCAAATTGACGTGTTCACACACTTACAGTTGCATCCTTACAGCAAGCTCAACGAAGCACGTTTTTAAGGAGCCAGGTGGTTTGGGTCTACAATCTCCAGCACTCTCTTAAGTTGTCGTTTACGAGTCAATTCTTTCAGCCTGGGATCTTATCACCTTGCTACTTACTCTTTTGGACAGAGCTCAGCACACTCTGCAAGGGTTATTACATTATCTCCTTATCAGGAACTCATTCAGCTCTATTGCTCTAACATTTCACCGTGACACAGGAAAGGTCTGTACTTTTCACCCCTTGGAAATCCATCAAATGCAGGCTCACTTTTCATATTTCATATTAGTCAAATGTGACAATCCTTTTCCCCACCATTGCTCTCAGAGGACTATTTACTTGAAAATACTGCTAAGGTGTTAAATCCTCCTTATGAGTTTCGAGACAAATATATATATTTATGGAGGAAAAATCCAATCATGCAGTAGTTCTCTGTAAACGGCTGTAAGAACTGAATAATAGAAGCTTGTGCTTTCTGTAAGGTTGATCTTGTGGCAGAAAAGGAGAGCTAAAACTTAGTTAAAGGCCAATAAGAGCTGAATTCCTTTAGGGCTCCATGTAGAGAAGTAATTTAAAAATTATAATAATAAAAAAGAATACCCATGCCTTTTAAAAAGACAATAAACATCTACAATACCGCCCTGCAACTCTAATTCCATCTTGGTTTGTACCCCTTCTTCTTTCAAATTAAATCTTCCATGTCTTATTTCCAGCACGATTTTTGTCAGAGCTGGGCTTCTGCCTCACTGAATTTCTGGGTACAGCAGCCAAAGTGATTCTGAATATGTAACCTCATATGTGGTGAAGCCTGAGATATTTTGAAGAGAAAACCAAACCGCCTTTCAGTATAAGTTTGGATTGAAAGATTTATATTTGTTTGTTTGCCTGTCTTTCAGCCTGCCTGGAAAACCTGTAGCCTGGTGGTGAAATTGTGCTGAGCAACTCATTTGTATGAGCTTAAGCTGTTTTCCTGCAAGTCAGCATTGACAAGTTCGGGCTAATTGCTGTTGCAGGAAGTTTTCTTTCATCTCTTTATCATCCCCTGTCAAATGCATAGAGCAAAGTCCCTGAAGATTTCTGGCCATTTATAATTAATTATACTATTAATAACTCAACTAATATAGGAATAACAATTTCAGGACAGTTGAATCCACTTTCAGGAACAATGCCTTGGCTTGGAGCCTCTGATTTTTGGGCAGCTTTTCATAACCAATATCTCCATGTAAAAATAAATAAAGTAACATTCCACCATAAAAAAATGCCATGTACTAGGGGCTTTACACGGATTTGATGCAACTACAGGATAGCTGGGGAATGAAAACCAAATCTCGCAGAATCTGGCTAAAATCTGAGTAAGAAACAAACCTAACTCATCCATTTCTTTCCACTGTAGCTATTCCAAAGTAGCCCCAAGGGAAATGCGGAGTGGTCTTGCCAAAGCAAGGCCAACGTGACACAGTAATTTGGGCACCAAGGAGGCAGAGCTGCTGCACACTAAGTTTTTAACAAACTCGATGTGTTTTAGGCAAACTACACTGAAATATGTAATCCCTGGGTGCTTTCTGCTGTTGTATTTATCCTTCTACAATTTAAAATACCACTAAAGTGTCCTCTTATTAGAAGAAATCTGAAAATAGTTGCTTCAGATAAGGATTGATCAAAGGCAAACAACCTCCATATAGATAAGACATATCAGTACTTTAAAATGATGGAATAAATAAGATTTGAGGTATCTGGGATGCTGAATAGTAAAAAAGAGTGAAGGAGGTGCAAGATTTAGGTTAGATATGACATGCATAAAATCTTATAATGATTAGTGAGGGGTGGGTCTTTCTCTTACAAGCTTTGATGAACGCTATCTTGAATATAATATGTAAAAAATACCTAGAATAATTCACTCCTCTAGCTTATGAATTTTTGACACAGAAGGAAAAAAAAAAAGTACAGGTATTGTTAAAAGATGTGTTTCTGGCTTTTAAAACAGTTTTTGAACTCTACTACCAGGAAGAAAGAGTGTAATTTTTCTTTTTCTTGTATGCGTGTAAGTGTAAATTAGATAACTAGGTAGTCTGACCTCTCATACGTGACTTTAAAAAGCTAAGCTATCAAGAGCATAAGAAATAAACAGATTTAGTGGCACCAACTTTGAGAAGTCAGACAAAATTTTTGAGGGAAAGGTTTTGCATTTAGAATTAAATTGAACAGAGACATTGGTCTTAGTATGGCATTTTTATTTCAGGGCTTTGCATGCAGTCATTTTACACCGAATTGTTGTACATATATGTCTACAGACATACGCCGTAGTTATGTATCACCACTAATGAATCATTTCGTTTTGAATTTTGAGATGAAGAGTGTGTTCAAATCTGTCACAATATGAGTGGCTATGGCCATGCTTTCACAGATGTCCCTGCGACACGTTGTCCTCAGGAACAGTAACAGGGGCCAGTGACCTCCAGCAAACCCCAGTCAGTCGTTCTCAGGGCATTTGTAAGACCTTTAAAAACACTGTTCAACCAGCAACACACAGAAGTCTGTCAGTCCCGTGCTTGTGCATCTCCCGGTGATTTGCACCTCAAATTCCACGTTCAGTTTTGGGACCTCATGACGAGGAAGACACTGAGGGGCTGGAGAGTGTCCAGGGAAGGGAATGGGGCTGGGGAAGGGGCTGGAGCACCAGGACTGGCTGAGGGAGCTGGGAAAGGGGCTCAGCCTGGAGAAAAGGAGGCTCAGGGGGGACCTTGTGGCTCTGCACAACTCCCTGACAGGAGGGGGCGGCCGGGGGGGTCGGGCTCTGCTCCCAGGGAACAGGGACAGGAGGAGAGGGAACGGCCTCAGGCTGTGCCAGGGGAGATTTAGGTTGGATATTGGGAAAAGTATTTCACAGAAAGGGCTGCAAAGCATTGAAACAGATGGCCCAGCGCAGTGGTGGAGACACCATGCCTGGAAATATTCAAAAAAGGTGTGGATGTGGCACTTGAGGACATGGTTTAGTGCTGATCACGGTGGTGGTGCTGGGTTGATGGTGAGTCTTGATAATCCTAAAAACCTTTTCCAACCTTAACGATTCTATAAAAGTCCGATTGAAGGGCTTCTCTTCAAAAGTGGTCTGGTGGAAGGTCTAAAGCTTGTTGGAAATTAATGTAATTGCTGAGAACTCCAGGAAGAATCGGTCAATCAGTGATGCACTGACTAGCACTTGCTTCTGTAGAAGTGTCCTGGATTCAGCTGGGATAGAGTTAATTTCTTCTCAGTACCTGTTCCAGTGTTGTGTGTTGGATTCACAATGAGAATGGTGTTGATAACACAGCTTTTGCTAAGTTGTGTTTATCCTAAGTCAAGGACTTTTTTTCCTTGTCTCCTGTTCTGCCACTGAGGAGGTTCACAATGGAAACTGGGAGGGAGCACAGCTGAGACAGGTGACCCAAACTGGCCAAAGGGATATTCCACCCCATGGAATGTCATGTCCAGTCTATTAACTGGGGGAGTTGTCTGGAAGGGCCAGTCTGGGTTCAGGAAGGAGGGTCTGGCACCGGTCAGCAGGTGGTGAGCAATGGTATTGTGCATCACTTGTTTCTCTCTTCTTCTTCATCTTCTTCTCATCTTCATCTTCTTCATCTTCTTCATCTTCATCTTCTTCATCTTCATCTTCTTCATCTCCTTCTTCTTCTCCTTCTCCTTCTCCTTCTCCTTCTCCTTCTCCTTCTCCTTCTCCTTCTCCTTCTCCTTCTCCTTCTCCTTCTCCTTCTCCTTCTCCTTC
>VZTD01002385.1:122233-140117 GCA_013397725.1 Rhagologus leucostigma
CTTCCCCTTCCCCTTCCCCTTCCCCTTCTCCTTCTTCTTCCTTCTTCTTTTTTCTTCTTCTTCCTTCTTCTTCCTTCTTCTTCACCATTATCACTGTATTTTACTTTACTTTCAATTGTTAAACTGTTCTTGCCTCAACATACAAGTTTTCCTTTGATTCTCTTCCCCATTCCACCAGGGCAAGGAGGGAGAGAAAGAGGGTTGAGTGAATGGCTGTGTGGTGCTTAATTTCCAGCTGGGTTTAAAACCATGACAAGAAGACAGACTTCTTAAAAATCTAGAAACCTTGCAAATCACTGTCAGAAAGAACTTATAATGAAACACTAGTTTTACTTTCCACAAAATTAGTTGATTTAATGAAAGCCCATAAGGTGCTGTCAGATTTCTTTGACAAGCAGTTTCAAGAAGATGGTTTAGACATTTCTGATGTAAATCGCATTTTTTAAGACGTAAGCACAGTGGTGCTGGGGAGGGATGCAACCAAAATATAACTTTCAGTGCTCACAGTGCTACCTTTATCAGAAACAGCATGACAAAGAACCTGTTCCTGTGAACACTTCCCGCCTTGCTCTCAATCCTGTTCCATGAGCTGTTCAGCTGCCTTTAGGACCTACAAGAATTTCCACTGTCCCTTTTTAAAAGAAACCGACTCTTCCACATATGTCCAAATCAGTTTCGCTGCAAATAAAGTTTAATTTTAGAGTTTATAAAAGTATAATTTTGAAATAAAGTAGATGTCGAGGTTTATTTCAAAACCACAAAAAGTACTTTATCTTAAAGTGAAGTGTCGCGCTTTCTGAATTCATTACCACAGAAACAAATAAGAAGACCAACAGCCTCTCTACTCAAAAACCTTTACACCACATTCATTCAGATAAAGGTACCTGGAACCAAAGACTAAGGTATCCTTGACCTGGTGGTAGATGCTGCTGCCTTCTGCCAGCAGGAAAAGCAATCCAAATATAATTATTTCTGCCCACTTAAAAATTTCATCGCATCTTTGCGCGGATTCTAGGTGTCATCATAAATACCTGCCAAAATGTGCACTGTGGAGTACAACGTATAGGAAAAAAAAAAAAATCCTAAAAAGGGTGTTTAAAAATACGTGTTTCTCAGTACTCTTGGAGGATGGATTCACACCAGCTGCCTTCAGGACCTCCCTTGTGGAGTCCCTGTAGTATGATTGATTGGCAGTGGCACTGTCTGACTAGGGAGCACCAAAACAATGCAATGTGCGCAGCACAGCTTTTTAAAAAACTTTCGGATGAGCTTTTTTCACAGGAACTTATTTTCGGTAGTGGCCTAACAGGTGCCATATTACTCTTCCTGTTGCTCAGCAGACCTAAGGAATGATGAAAGGGCAGCAATTCTCACAATTTCAGAATGCAAAATGTGAACAATTCTTGCTCCTGTCACTCAATGTAGACAACTCTTCCTAAATGCCATTTTGAAGGATTTGGTAGAGATGGGATTAAAGGGAAGGAATTTACCTGAATTAAGATGTTTGTGAATGAGAAATAAGCTAAAAAACAGAGATTTAATTTAATTCACTAGGAGCAGATACCTCAAGGCCAATATTCGCCTGTATAAGCACTGTAGAACTGGCGCTGCTTGACAAACCAAACACAATTATAATTTAGAACTGATTTCTGAGGGAGAGCACAATTAAGCTGAGAACCACAGTAACACCTAGCTCGAGTATTTCTAACTCAGAGGCTGAAATCTATAGCTAGGATACAATTTCCTTTCTATGTCTCTTTTGCTGCAATTATGAGTGACAAAACTTTCTGAGGATTTTCATAAACAGCACATCTATACACAAGACCTGTAGCTGCAGTTTTTCCCTTTCTCCTTTCAACTGACAGGTTGAAAACTGAGGATCTTAATAATATGAATTTCTTTACTGTATATCTTTCAAATAAAAGAGATACATGCCTATTTCATTGCCTGTGATTTAGACTACAATAAAAACAAAATAAAGGAACAGAAAATTGATATTTTACGTGAGAAAACAGGGCTTTTTACAGAGGAATTTGTGATGTCTCACACACCAGCAGTTCTGTGTGGCCATCACTCCCTTCTCACCCCACTCTGCTCAGGGGTCAGATGTCAGTGTGGTAACTGGAAGACCAGGAGAGAGACTTTTCAAATCACTCACTGAGGCTTGTTTTCACCGAATCTACGCAACCAAAAGCTGGGCTGAAAATGTTGTCCCTTCTCTATAAACAGTGAGAAACACTGACTTGACATAAAATTTCAGATGGATCTACTAATTTCCAGAGCATAAGCCAAATAGGAACGTGGTAACATAAGAGAATGGCACGGAAATTTTTCCCGGTTTTCCCACAGGACTAAGCTGAGCCACGGGACCTGACTGACTTTCTGCCTTCCTGGAGGCAGGTGTGCCAAACCTAAATAGAATAGAATGCTTTCAGCTGGCAGTGACCTTTAAAGATCACCGAGTCCAACTTCCCCACCTCTCCCCACCATGGACAGGGATGTCTGTCACACAAAATCACAGGATGGTGTCAGCTGAAAAGGATCATACAAAGACCACCAAGAATGTGGTCAAACACCGGAACAGACTTCCAAAAGAGGAGATTGTTACTCCAAACCTGTCAGTTTTTAAGAGACATCTGTGCAGAGTCCTTAATAATTTCCTTTAACTTTTGGTCACTCCTGCAGGTGTTGTGATCGTTACAGGGCTGTCAAGAAGGCTGCATACCCTTCTTTAAACACAGAACATGACTCTACCAAAGAGGATGGAACTGCTTAGTAGGACAATATGCCTCTGATAAGTGTGAGATTCAGTTTTCAGACTAGAAAACCCTTCCTGCATCATGCAAATTAGAATTTTGAAGGTGAGTCCTTATCCCCATTTATGTAACTCCTCCTAAAACTGCAAATTTCGACAGCTGTAGATAATTGCTTTCAAAAAGATTCAGAAGGTTTCAGCTTTGTTCCACAGCAGCAGACAAATTATAGTCTCCTTGTATACATTTTAAAAAGGAAAAATGCATAGTTTAAATAATTACACCATTTATTTTTTCTTTATATTTTTCTAGTATCCATTTGAAAAAAACCAACATTTATTCTCTAATAATGGAACAGGACCCATTGTTACCATTTGTTTTTAACTACATAATAAGATCACATTACCACAAACTGATAACACAAACGCAGCTCTTTCATTGATGATTAATCCAAGCGTGTCATTCCATGGACCTGTCATTAGAAGACTTTTAATCTACCTAAAATCTCATCGATTTTTTTCATTAATTGCTAATGCAAGCTTCCTTGAAGTTGTACACATCCTTTTTAATGGATGAATAAGCAGTAGGAAGCACTGGAGCCAAGTGCCCTGAGATGGAGGGGTTCCAGTGCGATGCAGATCAGTGAGATGCTGCCACTGATGCCAATCACAGGAGCTCTCCCGAATCAAAAGAAGGCGCTGACTAAAATTCAAAGGCTGTGGTTTGAAACAGAGAGCAGAAAGAGATGTGATGCCAGCAGTCTAAACTCGCAGTCTTTACTCGGGATGGTTACAACACACAGATATCTCTGTCCGTGGCAAATCGTTCATGTCCTGATCATTTCCTCTTTTGTATGCACTTAAACCAAATTAAAGTCCACGCCTCCCTCTTTCTGCCTTACTCAAGTCATTACCTTATTTACATGATCAATTTTCTCTGTGATCTCTTTTTCCATTCTTTCTAATATTTTAGAGGTACAGAACAGCATATTAAAAAGAATATATAATTGTCGCACTAAAGCAATATCTAGGAAGAGTATTATTCTATTCATTACTTCAATAAAACAGAAATTATTAAACCATAAATTATAATTCTTTATACATTACATTATATTATAATAACTATTAAAATTATGATAAATTATATTAAAATCTGAATTTTTAACCCCTTGTCATTATTTCAAGTTGTATTCCCTCTGCTGGTTTCGAGCTGCAGGATAGAAAAAGCTTGACTTCAGAAGGAAAAGATAATTGCAAAAATATATCCCAAGAACTGGCTACGATAGGAGGTAGAAATTTTCATTTTACCAAGTAAAGAAGTCTGTTGGCTCTTTTTTTATTGCTCTGCCATATGTCCTTCACACACAGTATGCATCTAGCCACCATGCACGAACATGTTCCTTACATCTCCTGGTATTCTCAGGTTTTTTTTAGTATTATGTATATTTAGAGTTTTTCTTTATATATTTTATATGTAAAAATAGGATATATATGCATGTAGCTACTCTCTTTATATAGTATATTTATATTTTATTAATATATTGATATTTAGTTTCATTATATATTTATAAAATTTATCTATTTATTATTTTTATATATTTAAAGACGTGTATTTATATACTTTGTGTATTTGGTATATTGCATTTTCTGCAGAACGAAAAAAATCTGGCTTTGGGGATTAGAAAAGATCCCCTGTCTACTCCGCCCTGGATATTTCTGCAATTTCAAATGTATTCCACACTGACAGAAAATGAGAGAGAACGTAACTCAGCCGAGGTTCACATTTCACTTGGGTGTTGCATGAAGTAGTGGACGAGTTCACTGTTTTCTGGATTGATTTGATCTCCATCATTTTATTGTAAACATCACAAATCTGTCAGCATTGACTTAACCTGCAGGAGAAACACGTAGCGAATTTACACTCTAGTTTGTGAAAAAACTGATTCTAAGAACAAGAAATAATAATTATGTTCTATAGATGTTGAATTAAAGAAACTAAACCCCACATTTTCCAAATACTCGGTATATTGCTTTCCACGGATCCAATGTTATTCCATGCACGAATTATTCTAACATTTTTAAGGTATGACATTATTGTTCATATAAATCAAAACTATTTTCCATCAATGGCCATTCAGCCTATTTCTCTTTCGCCTAAACAAAACTTACCAAACTGGAAGTGAAATCCTCTTCTGCAAATAAAATTGAGCCTAATCCTCTCTCCTTGTTAGAGTGTTCAGAGGACACACTGATTTCACAGAACTGTAGCTCAGGCTGAATTCTCAATTTTATTGTCCTCCCTATTCCCCAAAATCCTTAATTAAAACCTACTGAAGTTATTAACAAAAAAGAGGCAAGAAAAACATCTGATTGCAACAGGCTTTTGAACAAATTGTGAGTTCATCATGAAAATCATAATTTAAAAAAGATTTAATTAAGTCTACAATAATCTCAAAAGTGCATGCCAATAAAAGCTCAGCCAAAAGGTAGAGCTCATTAAAAGGGATCTGGTGGAAAACATGACCAAAAATCAATAGAAACTAAGAACAGAAGTAAGAGAGATGATTCTTTTGTCTGTCCTTCTATGATTTTCCCCAGAGATTGCTGAGAGCGGGAGGAAATTATCACAGTTGTATAACTTTAGTGATTTGGTCCCAAGGCTTAGTTATCCTCTCTCAGAAACCCTATAAAACTCTGAATCTTAGGTCTTTATTAAACCATAACACAAAGCCTGAAAAGAAATAAAAGCCAAGATCCTTTTCTTTTTTTTTCCTTTCAGTGGTATTTTATTTTCTTCGCTTCCTGATTTGTTAATTGATTCCCTGTGAAACTTCATGAGCTGTGCAATTTCTTCTTAAAGACTTGAGCCAACAGAAGCTTGGATTGGATTTTTCCTCCTTCTAGCATTTTCTGCCTGATTATTCTTACTTCAGCTGGCCTGTTTTTCCCACTGAGTGAAGTGCGAGGCAGGGCTGTTTGACTGGAGAAGCAATGATACCAAAATTACAGGTTACTCTCTCTTTTATATTCTATTTTCTGCCCCAGGGCAAGCTGTATCATTTACCAGTTATTAAGCTGTGTGCACTGACTATACGGATAGTTGCAAATAGAAGTGAGAGACACAACAGGCAGGATATGTTCATGAAACTTTGTCTGATTTCGTAGTCTTCAAAGTTTTCCCACTTTGCACCTGGGAGTTACCACTTGGAGAATATGCAGCCTGCCTCCTCCTTGTACCTGAATGCTGATTAAGAAATGATTTCAAAGATCAGCCACCTTTGAGAACCCAGAAATTACTTAAAAGGCTTGAACTCGTTATTAGGGATGAAAGAAAGTACATCCTGCATGTATAAACGAAACTGATGAATCACAAACTGATTCTCTGTTTGCATAAACTTAAACAGCTTTGAATTCAGAAGAACCAACTCAGTTTGCACTCGCTGGGATTCAATCCATACATTTATTGCTTGAAAGTGATTTAAGTTAGAAGGGTGCTATTAAGTGTAGGGGAACAAATCAGTGAGGCAATGAATTCTTTCTGTCGAATAATGACTGATTTCAGCTCCCACCGAAGGAAGTATTTTTTTGTCTGTAATTCTCATCATGCAACAACAGCTGTGCTTTAATTTTCACAGGATGCTGATGGAAAATCAAGTAATCATTTAAGATATGTACACACTGGAATGTAAATACTCTGCTGTTTTGTTCCTCTTCTTATTTATGCAATTAGAGGATCAGGCTGACTAACAAGTTTTGACAGAGAATTACATACATTCTTTTCCTATATAAACCTACTGTCCTAAACAAATGTTTTGGCAATTATTTTATCAGAGTCTTAAATCATAAGAACTTTGGAAATTCATTCTTAGGTACGCCCTTTATTCCCTCGTGTGTCCATCCTTGAAAACTGGTATGGATTATTCGGGTCAAAATAGGAATATAAAGCAGCTATTTAATAACCAGCATTTTATTTAATCCTTAATGGTGGAAGATCCAATCTAAACCACAGAGAACTGGAGAATTAAAAATAGAACTTTTAGACGAAACACAGGGCTGAACCATGAGAAACTTAAACTAGTGAATAGATGTAAAGCATGTCCTCAGAAGACAGTGACCTTCACCTATTAATTTAGAAAATCAGTATTTTAGGGGAGTGCTTTGGGATTTTGTTTGTTTGGATTTTATTGGTCTGGACATGCTCACTGCCAGATGATGTCTTGCAAGTCCTGACATTAGAATTTAAATCATAATTTCAGGAATCAGAGTAGTAAAACCATGATGTAATACATGCAAGTTTTGAACAAACTGCTTCAAAAAGATTGTGATCTAATTAATATTAGAGTCATAGAATCCTATAATGGTCTGGGCTGGAAGGCATCTTAAAGCCCATCCAGTGCCACCCATCCAGTGCCACCCCCTGCCATGGGCAGGGACACCTTCCACTAGCCCAGGTTGCTCCAAGCCCCGTCCAACCTGGGCTTGGACACTTGCAGGGATCCAGGGGCAGCCACAGCTTCTCTGGGCACCCTGTGCCAGTGCTTCACTATGTTAAACAGGAAAAGTTACTTTCAGCTCTTTGCTAAGTTAGACTTCCCTCAAAACTCAGGAATGTCAGGCACATCACGAATTACAACTGTTAATTTTACTGTGGAATATTTCATACAGCAAGAGTTCCCAAGAACATCTGTGCCTTAAGAAGTTTGAAGAAATTAATAATTTTAGATCAGCACCTCTAAATCATTTGCAGTCTAAGGACTGAAATGTAGCCTACGGCAAAGTCATGGACCATTAATATGTTGTCAGAGATGTTTAATTATTCATTAGTCATTAACTCACCAATTGTTCTATCAAAACACTAAGTTTTTCATGTAAATGCTGAAATTTCTTTTCATTTCCTTATTGTCAGGTGTATTTGGAAATGTAATGAGTTTTTAATATTTATGTCTGAAAATATTCTCAAGAAAAAGAAAATATAATACCTTGTTAAAACCTACTAAAGCAGTAGTGTTCTCATTTTTCTGGTAGTTCCTAGAGTGATGATCTCAACATTTTTTTCTGCAGAAAAGTCTTTACAGTCCACTATAGTAGAAACAGAAATACCACTATCATTATGTTTTATCCTAGTTATCACAGAAAATCATGTTTATTTGTTTTGTTCACATCTCCTGTTGTATTCAGCATGCTCATTTAGAATGTGATCAGTTTCCTGTCAGGTCTTTTTTATTTTGTCCCCAAAAATGTCCCCAAACTGATAATCTTTCCAACTTTTCTGGAATAATTGTTGTTGTTTTCTCCTACAGAGTATCATTGATCTAGTTGACATTTTTCTATTGTCTCCTACAGTTTAATGGATTCAGTCTTTTTTCTCATGTTCTACTTTCCATGAATTCAGATTTATTTTTCTTTATTGTGTACTGTATCTTGTTTCATAAACTTCCTTCAGAGTTACAGTACCTTCCATGACATATTTATTGTGTTCTTGCATTGTTCACCTGCTTTGTCATAATTTTAGTCCTAGAATTTGTACTAACTCCTATACAGGAGTAACTCCATGGTTGTTATGTATTCTTCTGGGCACAGGCATGAAACAAGCATGAAATAAACACATATTATTTAAAAAACCGAATCAACCAATCAACCAACCAAAGAAACTTACGGAAGAACGGCCCTGGTTTTTTCAAATTATTAATTTGATTTTAAAATCTCATGGTTTTTTTAAAACCAAACTAACACAGGTTCTGTGAGACATGCTTAGCTGTGAATTATATCTACAGATCATGTGCCAGTGTAATTGCAAGTGAATAAGCTGAAATGCAGGAAAAATCACACTCTTAGGTTTTCTGCTATTTTGCTTATGCTTCCTCTCAGTGTACTTGTACCCTGTTTCCCCCAGAACTGGGAGCAAACCTGCTCTCTTTTCACAGAGAAATAACTTTGATTCAAAACTTCAAATGTCCCAGTTCCAAAGGGAATACTGAATGCAAGCCATCAAGGATGAGGCCATTGGCCCCTGCTGGACATTTTGGAAGTCCCTTTAGGCTCTCAGATTCATTACACGTGCACAGAAGTCCATTTAGACTTGGATTCCCTACGGGATATCCCTCTTACCTACCAACTGCCCTGACATCTGTAGCATGGAGAATGCGAGTAATTCAGGCAGAATTCCCCCAGTAAATCAGAAACCCCAGTCTCACAAGTGAATACGAACAATGACAATAACAAAACATGATTGAAAACTGTGACTTTCACAATTTTCATAATTTTTAGTTTCTTTATTTTAATGAATTCAGGTTGCCTAATAAAAAAGGCATGAGAAAAATTCTAGAAATCTCCCTACTCCAGCTAACAATCTTGGACAGGGAATTATTAGTGGGAATTATTAATATTATAGTTTCCTACTGAAGTTAAGACAGGAACTGGAGCATGGTGACGTCTTGTACATATGATGTGTTCCACAAACACAAAGTTAAAACCCCCCAAGATCTAGACACAACCAAAACCCAACCAAAACAGAAGTTTGGGGGAATGATTGGAAAACCTAGGAACAAATGTCTGATGCTATAACATACATGCAGAAGAGCTCTATTGGACATAGGCAGAAAACAAAAAGATGTCTTAGTAGGCTTTAGGTCTCATAATTTCTGTCTAGGTCTTTATTGCCAAGTGTCCATCTGATACTAAGCACCAACTATTTCTCTTCATCAAAGAAGAAGTTACATTTGAAAAAATCAGAGTAGGTAGTCTTCTTCAGTTTCGGCAGATTTATTTATTTACGTTGTAAATGTGAGCTAAATATGAGTATGAGCTAAAGACTGCCACTCCCTTGATCTCCACAGCACAGTAAAATACAAATACAGCTCCCTGGTAAATGGATATTAATGTCTTTTTCCTTCCAAGGCGGTGTTGAAGCCTCCTGGAAAACATTGTTATACGTTATACGTCCATTAACAGAGTCTGACTTTTTCCAATCACTGTGTTCCAGATGTTATTTGAGCTTCTTTCCCTAGCTGCTCTAACTTATTATGCACCATCTTAAATTTTTCCTACAGAAAACTAGCTATTTTTTTAATACATATAATTCATTAGAGTGTCCCAAAGGACTTGGAGCTTTTCCAGGTCTTTGTTTTGCTTCTACACTTTTGGCAAAAGAAATAAAAAAGGGAAAATTTATGCTGGAAGAATGCCAAGAGTAGCCCATTCAATCAAAATCATGTCTTGGTGCAGAGACTATTAGTCAGTCATATTCACATTCTATCTAAATAATTAACTTGTAACACAGAAATTCCAAGTTATTGTGATGTCCTTGAATTGTTCATGGGGTTTGCTGTTCACATTGACTGGAACGGGTTTGCTTCTCACGCTAATCGGAATAAAACCCACTTTTAAAAATATTGCTCATACTGCACCAAAACCTAGAGTAGCCTACACAGTGCATTATCTGGAGATTAAAAAAAAAAAAATCAGTTGAATTTTACTTGCAAGCACCACTCTTAATAATTCTGTGTGCAGTGCAGTAATGAAAATTGATATGAACTCCCTCTTTCCAACACACAAATGGGAAAGACCATAACATCAACCGATAAAAAGTACTCAGGAAATAAAAAAAGGAAATTAACAAATGTTTTGATGCCTTGACATCTTCTGAAATAACCTCCCCAAAATGGAGATAAAGCAGACGTATTTTTTGTTCTGTGAGGGTGAGAGAGCAGAGGACCCAGAAAGGCTGTGGAATCTCCATCCTTGGAGATGAGAACCCAGCTGCTCATGGTGCTGTGTGATCTGCTCCAGCTGAACCTGCTTGAGACTCTCCAGAGGTCATTTCCAGCCTTAACCATTCTGTGATTCGTCTTGTCAGGGACATCATAGAAATTTTCAGAATGTCTTTTTCTCAAACTCCATGAGGGCAAAAGATACCATGTTTTAAAACACCCGTCTAATAGGGGAACAAAATGATTTTCTATCACAAAAAAACCCCAACCCTCCACAACCCATAAGCTATTCTCGAGGACCTACAAACCTTCATTGTGAAAGGCGGAAATAGTGGAATGAATCTAACCTGAATGCCTATACTGGACACCAAAATGCTACACAGACCAACGTGGACAGGATGAGAGCAATTGTTCTCTTTGACTGTCCTTGCAGCTGCTTCATTTCTGCTCTATATAAATTTCTAGAAGCGTAATTAGTAACAGACATATTGCAAAAGGAAACTTTAGCTTGAAAAGCTGCAGTGACCAGTAAGAGCAAGTTTCAAACTGTTCGTAGTACTCCAGGCTCTGGGTTTGTTACACAATTTGCCTTAACTAGCAACTGAATGAATTATCTTCACTACCAATGCACTCTATTTATTGCTTTGGTTTTTCTACCTGCGCCCTTCCAGTCATGCATTAGCATGATGACAAAATTCCTGTTTCCAGGCTACAGCATCTTCTGTGTCCTTGCTTTTGCTAATTATAAAAGCAAATACACCACACTAACTTGCTCAAATGTACCACATGGAGAGTTATCTCAGCTATTTGAAAAATAAAAGAAAGTTAATTAGTGTTGCTCTTTCTGACATTAGTCCTTCAAACAGCTGTGGAGGAGTCTGAGTGACCTTCTCTTGGTGCTATGACCTTGCAGGAGACAAATGTGCACATAACAATCTTTACAGCTGTAGTCCTCAGAGCTACAAGAAAAGAGAATAAAAGAATATAGACGGAACGATGCACACAGTGCATTGCTTGGAGATTAGTGATGCAAAATCCAGACGAAAATAAAGAAATGTATTAGCAGTCTAAATAATTTTAGAAAGCAATAAACAACAGTAAATAAAATATAATGGTCATCAAAAGATAATGGTTGAATGAAATCGTCAAAAGTAATATTTGACTGGGCGATCCACATAACAGGCAGACCAGGAGGCTTAGTGGTGTAAATGTAGTATGGCAAAACAAATTTGGGGAAAACATTCTGAAAACTTCCCAGAAAGAGCTGCCGTGGGCCTGACTGCTACACGAAAGCGCTGGAGCCTTGTCTTCACTGCACACTGCAGGGAATTAGTGAAGTCATGGAACAAATCAAGTGCTGCACCTACTTTGGGCAGTAGTCAGAACAACCCTTCTCATCAGTGGTTTGTGTCGGGCAGGTCCCCCTCCAGGTGCCCGTGGTGTTGTCTGAGTGTGGCCACGTCTTCCAGGGTTCCATCCCTGGTGTGGGCTGGAAATAGCACAACCTAACAATGATGAGTCAGGTGCGAGGCTGGTGTGTTCGTGCTGCGTTATTATTTGTCGTTGTCGAGTATTCAGTATTGTTGTTTTACTGGTTTTTCGCTGCTGTGTCCTTAAATTTAGTCAATAAGTGTTTAAATTAAGCACAGACTCCCCTGTTTGTGTGGCGTAACTCCAGATCCCCAGTAATCAGTCAGACAGGACTGTGACGATAGTGAGCAGCAGGTGTTAAAGGCTTTGCTTGACTCCATCCTCGTGTTCCAGATCCATGGCTGTGCTGTGACAACCTGGGGGAAACCAAAAGCAGCTGAGGCTGTCCCTTGTGAAAACACCAGACTGCCTTTAGGAAAACAGCAGAAAAGCTTTCTGTGTTCCTTTCAAAATAAGGTAAAACAAAGACAGAAAGTTAAAGATTTGAAGACCTGAAGAAAAGATAATTTCCACTGACACACATGAATTAAAGGAAAGCAGGAAAATAGGTAGTGCTCCTAATATTTGGGGCTTTTCTTTGCTTTACCTTTACTTAAAATTACAAAATTCAGTGAGGTTTATGACTGCTCTGGTCGACCCAGCTCTGTAATTATCAAGGAATTCTAGAATTATGCAATATATCCGGCAAATTTATAAACAGGATCTGATTCACAGCGTTTCTCAGCTGTTCAGAGTGCTTTAAACATAACAAGCTGTTATTGATTCTGGGAAAAAAAGCAAATATAAGCACCTCTCGTTAGTATACAGCTCCCTGATTAGCACTAAAGGTCATACACAATCTGATGTGTTCCTGGCACTGGACATTGAATTTTCCTATAAGTTAATTCAAGGATTACAAAGCTCTCCAGACTACGTGGAAAGCTGATAATTATTCAAGTGAGGTCCCCTTGCCCTGTCTATAGTCACGTTAATCAGCAGCGTGGCTGTGCTAGCTCAGGAGCTGCTGGATAATTAAAAATACATGGCTGGGAAGAAGTCAGTCAGCAGGGAATGCCCCAGATAGCAGCCAGCAAAGTAAGTAGAGAGGACATATAGATTTTTTTTTTTTTTGTCCTTCATCCATTCTCAAAGATCATTTTCTCTTTATTACAAGACATGATTTAATTTGTCAATAATATGAATATTTCTGAAATACACCACTTCAGGTAGGAAGAGCAGACATTCCTTTGTTGAGCACTACAAACTGGTAGTGAAACACAAATTCCTGACCCACAGCCAGTGTTTTCTTCCAAGAAACCTTCATATGTTTATTGCATGTTGCAAATACCTCACATTTTCAGTACTCAGAAACACTATCAAATCACAGAATCACAGAATCATAGAATTGCTTGCTTTGGAAGGGGCTTTAAAGCTCACTTCATATTTCCTTGCCTTGAAAACAGATATGAACACAGGAAAATAACATAAATAGTGACAGCATATATTTTGTCACCCTGTAACGAGCAGTTTAGATTCCTATGTGATAATTTTATTACACAGATAGGCATAAACATAGGAAGAACATATAATGTCTAAGGGGCAGAGTTTAATGCCAGAGTCAGCCAAACAAGGTATGTAAAAGACACACGCAAGTGGTAAAATCTCCAAGGCAAGCACAGGGGTGGCATACAAGCAGGCAAGGCAGCTGACGGAACCAGAATTAGCAAGAAAGAAGCCGAGCAAAACCAGATCAGTACTGTTTGTGATCCTCAGAGTGGGAGAAACAATGCTGGGACCAGATGAAACCACATATTTTCTTTTTAGAAGGTAGCTAAAGAGCTTATATTTGCTAATATGGAAGAATAATCTCCTGAACTACGAAAATAGAGACACCGTGGTTGAAATAGCACTATAAATTAGAAAGGAAAAAAGATTTGCTTCCATACAATCAGAGAGTTTAATTTATGTTGTTTTGTAAGACAATATCATTCTAAAGCACCTATCAAAAAGCAAGCTGTTCAGATCCCTAACTTATTCAGATACTTAGCTACTGGAATTTCCTAAATTATCATTGCATTTTGGATACTAATGTGTGACAGTTTCAGTGGGTATTTCACAGACACCTTTAAGGGTCACATCCCTTCTGATATCCAAAGGATTTTAAAACCTTATCTATAAATACCACAGCTTTCATAATTTTGAAAAGAAAATTGTCTGTCACAGTTTTAAATTAAGCAGGTGACTACTAGATAGTTAGATAACTACAACAGCATTCAGGAGTAGCTTTTTGAGCTATTCCTTTCTTCGTGTCCTAGCCCCTGGGTGTTGCTCTGTTTTCTCTTTCACATCCGCCTCTTGCATCTCCCCTAGACATTTCATTTATTTATTTATTTATTTATTTATTTATTTATTTTTATTTATAGAAAAGCTAAATGGTTTATTCTCATTGTTCCGTTTCTAAGGAACAAAAGATGCCTGTGCATCCTCACCATCAACCTTATGTGGCCAACGAACCAACACACACTTTTTAACAGACTGAGCCTCTTTTTGTCCACCTGTGACAGGGCATGCAACGAGGTATCCTCTCATGCTTCTAAACATACAGCTGCTGCTCACTACCTTTGCCATTTCAGCACGCAGGTTTTGTTGCAACTCTTCCCCAAGTCACTCACCATAAATCAGCAGTTAAAAGCACAGTCAGTTTTCTAATATGTTTTTCCCTGGAGCATGCGTATTTCTAACCAATACTTTCCTTCAGCAGGAAAGCTGGGATGCAGTTGTTGTCACCAGGACATGGTGGGATGACTGGCACAGCTGGAGCGGTACAATGGATGGCTGCAAGCTCTCCAGAAGGGACATGTGAGGAAGGAGAGGTGGTCGTGCAGCCGTGTGTGTGAGGGTTTTGATGGTCTGGACCTCGATGATGGATGAGGAGAGGGTTGTGTTTATGGGTGAGAATCAGGGGGAAGGCCAGCGAGGCAAAGATCCTGGTGGGAGTTTGTAAAAGACCACCAAACCAGGATGAACGGACAGGCTGGAAGAAGTCGTGCTATCGCTGGGCCTTGTTCTCACGTGGGGTTTCAGCTCACCAGGTGTCTGCTGGAAACACAACACAGTGCAGAGGAAACAGTCCAGGAGGTGCCTGGAATGTGTGAAAGAGAACTTCCCGACACAGCTGGTGAGGGAAGGTGCCTTGCTGGGCCATTCTCTGCAAACAGAGAAGGGCTTGTGGGTGAGGTGGAGAACTTGGACCCACCGTAGCGCCTCCTGGCACAAATCCACATTGCTGAGCTGCTAAGAGGAAAATGCAGCAGCTGCACCTGGAGAGGGCACGAGAATATTCTCCAAAGCTGCTGATTAAAGGGCTAATTCCTGAAATGAGAACCATCTCCTGTACATATCCCAGCCCTTCACTCAACAGCAAACTCACCAGCAGCAGCACTGTTTCAGGCTGGAATTTCTCGGCCACCAGCTGAGCTGCAGGATGTGGCTCCGTGTCAGGCTGCAGGTAGCTGTGCTGGGAAAGGTCTCTCCAGAGAACTTACAAGCAGTCTCTGTTAAGTGGAACATTTCTTAATGTTATGCAAACGAGTGTACAAGAAAATCTGGTGTTTGCTTTGGATGACGGAGCAGTGGCCCCTTGGTGGGGTTACACAATAGGACATAAAACCCTGAAATATTTTGAGGACAATAGCAGCCTGTGAATGTACTGCAGGCTGTCAGCAGATCTGTCTGGTTTTGCTTTGGGGAATGAAGGAGGCAGAGGCAGTCCTGAAAGCTCAAATTATGCTCTGAACTTCTGCCAGCTACTAATAAAGGTCAAGCTAAAAATGACAAGAATGTGACTAAAACAACGTTGCTGGATTTTTGCTCCTCCTTTACGCACTAAGAAGAAACAGTCTCTTTATAAATCTACCAATTACTAGAAATCAGGACAAAGATTCCCCAAAATAGTGTCATTGTCTTTAACAGCGTACAATTTCTCTTCCAGCTTCCAAATCTTTTACGATTACATCAGTGTTTCTCTTGAATTAGAGGAGAAATGTACTTTTAAAGGAAAAGCTGAGATTCTCTATAGTCACATACACTAGAATTCACAAGTTTAAAATACCAGCTAACATGCTGCATTCAAGAATTTGTGGTAGTTTCTATAGACATGGCATTAGCTGTGATACTCTTGGTACTTTAGAGAGTCCTAGATTTCAGTCACATTTATTTTTAGCGTCCTAGCGTCCAACAACAACATAGTGCAGCAAAAATATTTTGATTTTCTTTCAGTCTGTTTCATGTCCTTTCAGATGCTCACAGCATCCCCAAGATGGCACTATGCCATAGAAATATTAAGAGAGGACACAGAAGTTGAAATTAAATCATGGAAAATAAAAGCAACTACAACATTTTGCAGAACTGACAAAAATAGAATTGAATGTGCATATTTAAACCGATGCATGGAATGCTAAAGCATTGCTAATATTTAATTAACAGTAATCATAAAAACGTATTTTTACTTAGAAATTTTTTCTGAATATATTGTAGAAAGACTGTTTTATTATCATGAGATATATATATATCATATATATCATTAACTGTATACCAGTTTAATGAGGGGCCCTGGCAGTGCCAATCAATTTCTTTGTGTCATCAGTCTAATGAACTAATCAATGCTAAACAGTAACGCGGCCAAAAATATATCTTTCTGCACAATTTTCTGCATGTCACACCATATATGTGCTGTCACGTGAGAAGGGGAGATTTCCTCAGCTCTCAGTGTTTAATTTGTCCGTCAGCGCTCCAGGAAAGCTGAGCCCCCTGTGCGTGACCAGTCCGTCAGTGTTCCCTTAGGGGCACCCTGCACTGAGCAGTCCTGCTGGATCCGAGGGTGTTCGCCTGACTCGGTCAGGGAAAAACACCAACAGCACGAGGGAGAGCCCTCAGCATCTCTTCCCCTTTTATGCGAGTGCATTCCCCGCTGCCAGTGACTGCCAGCCCCCAGGAAGGATTCACACTGACAGTTTACAGAATAACGCTCTTTATTAATATCAAATTGTGACAGGCTAAGTTTTGAGGATTGTCGGTGATAGTGTCTGACTGCAAAAATGTATTCAAAGCAATACCTAGACAAGCTCTAATCCCCAATAAAAGTATTCAGCATAGACAGTAGGATTCTCACTCCATAGGCATCCCTATGTGGGAGAAGACAGGTTCAGTCTGTCAGCTGATCCCAGAAGTTACGATGGAGTCTTTCCTAAACTTTCCTCATTCTCTACTTATTTTTATTTGGTTTCTTTATGTTTAGGTGGAGCTTGAGCGACCCTAGTCGTACATACTTTTGTTACTGATCGGTGTAAAATTGTCTCACTTTGCTTTTAAAGATACAGCCAAAAAAATCTAGAGCACATGCCCAGTGAGGGGTGGTTGGACCTTGGAGGTGGGTATACATTGGGATGGAGGCATGTATTAATATTGCAATTAGGTTATAACGAGCCAAGTTTGTTGGAGCAGAGTGATTTTGCCCCAGTCATCTGCAGGACATCATCTCTTTCAGCTGCAAAGTGCCACTGAGTTCCTCTCCCTGTGAAGAGTCCAACGGAGCCCGGCCACAGTGTCTCCACTCTGCTGCACCCTCCGTTCCATCCCCCTTAGCAGGTGCTACGGCTGCAGCCTGCGGGTGTGGAGAATCATGGTGGGATACATGAGGGACTGGACTGTTAATGGTTAATGACCCAAATAATCGACCGCTTGACCGCCCAGGTGTAAAGGCCTGCGCACCCATCACCCAGGGCTGCAGCTGGGCGTGGAGCAAGATAAGGGCAAACCCTGCGGGGTGGGGTAGTGCTTCTTCTCACGCCAACATCCCTTACGCAACTGGTTCAGCTGTGAAAACTGCCCTCCGGAGAAGTACCTGGATATTGTGCCGGTTTGGCCAAAATCTAGTAATATAGCCCTTGAGAGAAAACCAGGTTGCAACCACCCTTCCCCCCCACAGGGTTCGGGAAAAAAGGAAATTTTTCCT